>VXBZ01012860.1:461549-558320 GCA_013399135.1 Heliornis fulica | reverse complement strand
GGGGGCTTATTATTGGCTCTCTGGTTCTGCTGTACATGAAGGTTTCCCATGGAAGAAGGCTGGTTCTATTCAGGGCCAGTAACTCCATGACCACGAAGTGATTGCTGCACATTTTGAGTCATTACTGTTGTTTACAGAGAGTTCACACAGCATCGTGTCTTCTGCAGAAAACCCCCACAAAGCCAACCCAGCCCTAAAGCCCTGTGCTGACCTGAAGCGATGCTCGGGGCAAGGACCCTGTCCCCGATGCCACCTCTCAGGAAAGGCTTTAATTCCCCAAGCTCCAGGTCACCAAGGTCTCTGTGTCCCATGTTGCTGGGGCTCCTGTGTCACTGGGGCTGCGCCAGCATGATTGAATCCACCTCTCCTGCCATGGCACCCAAGTGATGTGGGTTTTTAATTACATCTGTCTTTCATGGTTACATTCCCGTACCCAGCTCACCCTCCCTTTCAGTTTCCAATTATTCTTTTTAATTTATCTCTTTTCAAGCCATTTGAGCTAGTAAACAAGCAGAGGAGGGGGGAAATGCAGAAAAAAGCAGGTATGCCAAGAAGGAAAAATATGTTCAGACAATTTTGCTCCATAATTGAACATATTTTCCTACAAATCTTCCTTTAATTCATCCCTCCCTCACTTCTGTATTCCCTGTTTAGCGCATCCATTGGACAAAAGCATCGTTTAATGGTTTTAGCCTCATGTTATCCTGAGAGTTTATTCTAGTAGATATGTTTTAAGGGAAAGCAGACTCAAGGATGCTAGGTTGAAGATGCCAAGATAGTATCAGGGTGCTGGTGGTTCAGGGGAGGGAGCCAGGAAGCCCAGTCGGAGTGGCTGCCTGTTAGGGTGGTGGGAGAGAAGAGCGTTGCCGGTGATAACTGCCCTGATAAAGTTAATCCCAGTAAATAATATTCCTGGAGGATGAAGATGAAATTCTCCCTTTAAATGGTTTACATTCCAGAGGGTTTCTTTGGAAAACTAATTTTTAGAAATCATCTTTTCACCCTGGTGAGGCCATGTGCTTGGATTAGAGGTGGGGATGAGATCAGATGGTCTGTCATGGTGATGCACAGTGCTTGCAGCCCGTCGGATGGAGAAGGGACTCGCAGCTCACCCCAAGCCCTGTGCAACAAGGGAGAACAGTGACGTGTGGTATCGCTCCAGCTTTCCCCTGCTGTGCTCTTGTTCTCTGCCCTGGGGATGGACAGAAGGAAAGTGCCCCAGAAACGTGTTCTCAGCTACTCAGCTGATGTTAAATCCTCCCATTCTTCTTAAATGCTGTGCAGGCACGTTGGCCTGAAGCTCTGCGCGTTGTCCTGCGCGTGTCTCTTGTTGGCATGGGATTTACGGGTGGTTTTGTGAAGTTTGTAGCAACACAGAGAATCCAATATTTACTTTCATTATTTTTTTCTTTTTTAAATCATCTTACAAAGTGTGACCTCACCAAATTCAGTATCCTTGTCTGAGGCATCATTAGACACACAAGCTCACGACCTCTGTGCAAAATCCCTTTCTTACTCAAAAGCGCCCAAGCGGAGAAACGGTTCGTTTTGAATCCTTCCACTCGGGCTGCACACGAGGGGGGGATGTCCACACTCCAACACACCACCTCCTATTACTGCCAGAAAGTCCTCCCACCCCCTGCCTTTTTTTGTCCTTCAATTGCAAGGAAAACCACGCAGCCTCCTGCCATCTGAAACCTTTTATCCGAAGCGGAATGGGAGTAGCTGAGGCTGAGAGGGTTTAATGGTCTGGATGCTGACACGCCGTAGCCGTGGCGGTGCCAGCAGCAATAGTGTTATAAATAGTGTATGAATATACACTTGTTTATCTTCTCAAAGTGCATTTCCAATTCTGTCAGTGTACATGTAAGAGGCTTTGAGCAGTGTTTTGAATTCAGACACCGTTGTGAACTGCAGCGGTTTTCTTAATGATCTTGAATGAAATTACTTGAGGACATCTGATAAGTGAGGTTTGATGAAGCTTTAAAAACGTGTTTTTATCAGGGGGACATTAAGAAATACGGGATTGAGTGTTGCAACGTAGTATCCTTTTTCTGATGCTCCATTTTACTGACTTAAAGGGAGTTATTTGAGCCATCCTGTTAAGAATTCCATTTATTTATTTACAAAGAAGTAAACATTTGAAGCACATCCCTGCTGCAGGGCGGCAGGGGCTCGTGCTTCAGCTGAAGTTATCTCTCTGATGACAAAGCAGAACGGGACATAAACCAGTGTAAAGGATTAAAACCTCTCATGTCCTTTCCTTGTCCTGACACGACATTACATCAAATTCATGAGAGTGTCTTATACTTTGCAGTGTGATGGGGAGATAATGATGTGTGGGTTCGGAAATGGGATCCTCAGTGTTAGTTTTTCTCCTGCTCTCAGCAGCATCCATGTGCTTTTTCAGGAATGAAAGCATATTATAAAAATATTTCATACTGTGCCCCCAGCTCTGGAGAGTCATCTTAAAAGACAGTCGTTATACTTCTTTAAAAACCTGCAGGAACATCCATTATATACTTGAAATGTGTGTGTGTGTGTGTGGGAATAAAATCCTCTTTTTCTAGACCATCCTGTCACACAAGCTCAGAGCCTTGAAATAGAGATTCCATTAGTATTCTCTGAGCCCAGTCAGGAGACATGAAAATCTTTGAACTCTGTGTTTGCTGGATAAAGCAAACAGCACATCATGTTTTAAAGTACTGAATGAAGTTAAACTAATGATAATAGAATGAAGGAGCTTTTTCTCTCAGAGCCTGGGAGGAAGGAAGGATGGGGATGTCAATGGTTTTGAGAGACCTTTAGGTGTTTTGTAAAAAAAATTGAGCACTGGGCAATTATTTCCTTGAGTTTGCCAAGGAGAAGGTCTCGTGCTGGGAGAGGGTGAGGTCGGTGCCACCAAGTTCTACTTCAGGATGGGGTGGGATGATCAGCATTTCACTTGCCCATCGTCTTCCCAGTCAGATTTCCTGCTGCCCTCTGGTCCTCACGGAGAAGGGCATCAGGGCCTTGTACCTGAAGGGTGGCAGGTGGGAGGGATGTCTCCTGAGCATCCTATGGCTTTGGGGGTGTCTGGCCAAGGTATGGGGAAGATAGAGCTGTTAATGTATGTAATGGATACAGTCATTAGTGCAGCACCTTAGACTCATGGTCTGCATTCATCTTTGGCTCCTTGACCTCATTTGTGACTGTGAATGTGGCTGTTAAAGGGAGATCAGAGTAATGTTTAATAAGGGAGCTCAGAATTGGATATTGCTGCTTTGATATTTGAAAGGCAAAGGTGTCAGGTGACAGCGACCTCAACTCTAATAAAAGCCACATGCAAATCAGCCAGCAGGAGTAATTAAAAAAGAGCTACAGAAGAAAACAAGTCTCCCAGGCAGTGTAAGGTTTTAAAGAAAAATAAAAGCTGCTTAACCAGAGGCTGAAGGAGCTGCTGCACATTGGTTTCCAAGGTCCGTAAATCAGGCAGAGGATGTGTGGGATCTGCTGTGTCAGCTGGAATCCTCCTGCTCCATCAGGTTCTTTCAGTGTTTTGTGAATAGTGCCACTAATGAAAACTTATCATCAAAGTCATTTTAGTTTTGACAGAAATCATGTCACAGTGTAACAGGAATCATGTTGGCAGTTCAGAGCTTTGTTGGGACCCTCGGAGGGATCGGCTCAGCTCTGTGCCTTGCGCTGAGCGACCCCGGAGCAGTGGCTGGCCACGGGGTGGGGTGGCCGTGGCACCCCATCCATGGCCTGGTGACTGTGGAGCTTGCCAAGAGTGCCTGCAGAAAGAGGGGTGAAGGTGGTCTGGTGAGCAAAGAGGGCAGGTTTCCAGGTGCTCCCCGGACGTCGCTGCCAGTCAAGGCACCCAAAGACAAGACCTTGGGTTGAGCGTTCAAGCCCATCTCACCTCTTCCACCCTCCAGGTCTGTGTTACTCTCAGGGGGCTGGAGGGGTGCTGGGCATGGTGCCAAGGGGCTGTTGCCAGCACTGGAGCCCCGTTGTTGCCAGTTCCCAGTACGTCACCCACACCAGCAGCCCCAGCCAGCAGTGGGCCTGGAGCAGTCTCCTGCCAGGTGACAGCAGCTCTCAGGCGTGATGTGAGGGGACATCACCATGCAAACAATAGTTACTGAAAGCAAAGGTGGGCAAACAGCACTGTGGTAAAAATTTTTCAAGGGTTTTTACTGAGTACCTGGAGTTTTGTGTAGCAGCTTGCAGACAAGAGGTTTTGTCTGGTGTTGTAAATCACTGTCGTGTCCCAAGCACTCCCCGAGCCAGGGAAGCCACCAGCTTGGTGACTCTTCTTTTGTTTTCTGTATTCCTAAAAAGGAGGAAAAGCTCATTCCCTGCTCGCTGGGGCTGAGGACAAGTCTTATTTTTATAGATCCCTACCTGACATCTACAAACTGCCACCTGGCCTTCATACCCTTTTTTCCTTCACCTCATTTCTCTCCAGGTTTGATTTTACATCACATCTCCACATAACAATCAACTGGCCTCTGAGTTCCCGGTTTTCAGTAGCAGCTTCTTCATTAATATTTGAAGCATATGATTTTTTGCTTGTTATCAGCAATATCCCAGGAGACAGCAAGAAAGACTGTGTAGGAGGGCATTTTAAAAGCTTATCTTTAAAACCATGGTGTTTTGTGATTTAAAAATTAAATATGGATTAACAAATGGAGAACTGACACTGTCTGGGGAATCAAGATGGGATGTAGAAGGAAAAAGAGCATGACTCAACAAATTGCTTTATCACAATAAACTGAAGCTATTGGTGTGGGTACACAGCCGGAGTAAAGTGGAGCTGTTCAAAATATTTGACAGTCAGATATTACCTAAGTAACTATACATTCGACTTAATTAAACTCATTTATTTCCCTGAAATAGGAAGTCAGTGGCACAAATGAGACCAAGCAGCTTAAGCAAGACTCACTGAAATTATGTGGACATTCCCTTTTTATCCTTTTATTGTGTGGAGAAGATGATCTTGTTCGGGGAAGGGCACACAGAAGCAAGTTCACTGGCTTTTAGGGAGACTCCCCCTCCAGATGCAGGGTCCATTCCTGGTCCAGAGCAGCATCTGATGAGCTGCAGCAGGGCCTGGAGCCCACCTCAGGCTGTCGCCTTGCGGCCGGTAGGGAAGGTGCTCGGAGGACAGGGCCTTGCGGTGCCGAGCGCTGCGGTGCCTCAGAGCCTGGCGTGTTCCTACGGACACGCTTAAAGCCTGTCGGTCGCTGAACGCTGCTCGCAGAGACGTGTGGGCAGGCCCTGTGCTGGCGGGGCCAGATCGGGCCCTGTGCTGGCGAGGCCGGATCGGGCCCTGTGCTGGCGGGGCCGGATCGGGCCCTGTGTCTGCCCGCGTACAGTCTGGCCCGGCGGCCTCGGCCCCACGGCGGGACACGCGCCGCGGCCTTGCTGGGGTCACCGGATCTAAATAAGCTTCTTCTTGATGTTTTTGAAAGGAACAGGAGATAAATGGGAACAAAAGGCAGCGGCAAAGTGAGGGTGGTGAACAGTTGAGTGAGTTCCCAGCCCCGAGGCCTTGAGGCCATGGCATCTCTAATAACTGCAAGTGCCGGTGCCTTTCCCTTACAGGAGATTCTCTGTCACTGAGTCAGCAGCAACCTGTGTTTGCAGAGGTAGTGCCTGTTCTCTTGATCATGTCCCTTTCAGTAGTGCCAGGCTTGCCCTGGAGAGCTGCGTTGGGACCAGTGATGTCCTTGCTCTGTAAGGCTGGACATGGCGGCTTCCCTGGGCTGGTGGCACAACGTGGGAGTTGTGCAGCCACCACGCTCAAAGGCTGAGCATGCCAAGGAGCTGCCCTGCCCCTCAAATGAGAGTCCCTTTCCCAATTCTACATAGGGTGATGCATTCCTGCATGAGTGATGGGGCAGTTGGTACCATATGATGGGACACAGTTGGGTACAGGATAACGGGACAGTTGTGTATGGTGTGACAGGGAGGTTGGGTATGGCACTATGGGAAGGATATAGCACAACAGGATGGTTGGATAGAGTGGCAGGGGGTTGGGTATGGTTAGTAAATGGCTGTAAGAGATCATCTTGATTTTGATGTGCAAAGCTTGAATGCAAAGCTTGAAAAATATCAGTAAATGTTATAGCACGGAGATATGAGCCATGAAATGAAGTGATGAGTGTTTCAGCTTCAAGAAATAGTATTTTGAATAGAGAATTCAGGGCTCCCTGTTCAAACAGGTTTGGTAGTAAAGCAGCTTTTCTGTGGCGTTAGCGTGAGCTCTGAGTGAGTAGGCAGGCATGACACGCCGGAGGGGAACGTAATGGAATTGGTGAGCTGTCTCTTCAGTCACTGTTTTGGAATCAATCTAATCAAGTTCTTTCCATATGACAAAATATTGGGAAGAATGATTAATGTAAAACCTCTGTAACTGAGAGGAGTATTTTCAGTTAATTGTCAGCGTTAATTTCTCCCACACATGTGGCAGTAGTTTGTGCCAAATACAGATAACTTCAGTCCTTTCTGGTTGCAAGATTAATTCAAACTGAAGAAAGTGGATGTTTTAGCAGAGGTAAATGTTGACATCTTTTTTTTTCTTGGAAGTTACATTGATTTCCTGTTTTTTAACTTCTGTGGTACCCAGAACATCACTTCAATTCCTTCATACTTGTAGCAGGCCCAACAGTGTCAGGAGAAAATATATCACCCCTTATTGCCAGTTCAAGATTGAAGGTCCTGAAGGCTTTAGGTGGTCCCAGATAGTCCTCCAGCTGGATGAGACAGTGTGAGGCAGCAGAGCTGGGAAGGGTTTGAGCAGGAGAATTCACATCCTGATGCACAGGGTGTTCTAATGCAAGCAAAAATTCCTCTCCATACTGATTAGCTACACATGTACATTTTCAGCTATCAAGTTGGGCTTTTTATCTCCCAAATTCCCATGGGATATAATAAATGGCAATTGAAATAATGGGCTGCTCAGCAGCGTAGCTGTAGGTGCATGTCATGAGGTGTAGGTGGAGGAGTGTGAAATTTGATCTGCAACTAATATAAGAAAAGTTAATTGCATTTAGACTAACACGCTGGGTGCCCCAACACTAAGGGAAAGGGGCACATTCAGTGTATTAATTTTTTCTCATCTTTTTGGTCTGTGTGTCTCTTCAGTCTTCTGAATTCCAGAGCTGCTAAGGTTTCCTTGCCATATCGAGTTTCTACAGAAGGTCTAGTGGCAAAACTTTTTTGGTGGCATAAAGTCTGTTTAAGTAGTTATTGATGTATTGATTCGAGGGTGCGACCTCATTTCTTGCTACCTCAAGTGCCAAAGATCAGAAGATTAACGGATTTTGACTCCCCAGAGTTCTTGGTGTAGGTTTCCTTGCTCTTACTCTTTCTTAGGGTAGCATGGTAAAATGGTTGAGCATTTCCCAGCCTGCACCAGCTCTGGACACACAGCTCATTGAATGGGGACTGCAGGAGACACATCTCAGACAGATTTGATGCTCAGTCCTTCTCCTGGTGGCGTGTCTATAGGTCTGCATCAGTTTGGAGACGATTTCTGTAAGAGCACATGAGTATTTTGAGTCAATGTGGTGGTGTTGGACAGTTGGTTAGATTTGATGAACTTAGAGGTGTTTTCCAGCCATAAAGCTTTAAACTAAAGGAGGGAAGGTTTAGGTTAGATATCAGGGGGAAGTTCTTCGCAGAGAGAGTGGTGAGGGGCTGGAATGGGCTGCCCAGAGAGGTGGGGAATGCCCCAATCCTGGGGGTGTTCAAGACAAGGTTGGATGCGCCCTGGGCAACCTGGTCTAGCTGCAGGCCTGGAGGTTGGTGCCCCTGCCTGTGGCAGAGGGGTTGGAATTTGATGATCCTTGGGGTCCCTTCCAACCCAAGCAGCCTGGGATTTGATGCTTCTTGTTGTTGATAGATGCCTGCAGTTGCTCCTGCCCTCCTCCTCCAGGATGCTCAGCATAGCAGTGCAAACTTTATGGGGTCTTTGAAAAGTATGGGATAAGGAATAAGTTGTGACACTCTGTTGGTGATGGATGTTCTCCCCTGCACATTCCAGTTAGGAAAATACGAGTGTTTTTCCATTCCTTGACACCAGTGCTTAAGAAATGTTCTCTGGAAATTAATTGTTACCCCAAAACCCTGTGTGTTTGCTGCTCTCTTTGTGTATGTTTTCACTTGGCTTCACTCTCTGTAATGTCACATTTTTGATTTGCCAAGCAACAAGCTATAAGAACACGCACTGCAAGGTCCTCTGGGCCCTTCTCCCCATGACCCTTTGGGCCAGGTAGCTCCAGCATCTCTCCAGACCCTTCCAACAAGATTCTGATTTGTTTGACTCCACTAACACTTGGGTTCAGGCTTTTTGTTGTGGACAGCAAAAGGGACAACAAAAGTATTTTCCCTTTGTTGTCCCCCCTGTGAAGGGAAAGGATGGATTCTTAAAACCTGTCCTGAGGAAGGTCCAGCCACGCCTGGGCCACAGATCTGGTTGTTGAAAGGAAAGGGAAGACTTTAAAGACTCGTAGTGGGCCTGGGTAATTTGCAGGGCAGTCTGGGCCCAGTGCAGTTTATGACCTGTCTGGAAGGGACCTGAGGCTCTGCTGAGCTGAGGGGATCCAGTCTGTGTGTGAAGCATCACTTAGCGCTTGGCTCTGCTCGGGAAGCAGCAAGGGAGCAGTGGGTGCTCTAGAGAGCAGGTCCCAGAGGAGGCTCGGGGGTGGCTGTGGAAGCACACAGCGAGGAGCCCCGTACCCTGCTGGAAGCACAAAGGGCAGTAAGCACAGAGGACATGTCTGTCACCTTCCTTTGAAACACAAGAAGCTGGAGGTGAAACCAAACGCTACGGAGCCACCTTCTTTTCCACTGACCCTCCATCTTCTCCAGCCTGGGGTCCTCTTTTGTTTTCCTGTCTAACCCTGAGCTGGCCTTTCGAGTGAAGATAAGTGGATGCTGGACCCCAGTTGGGTCCAGGCACCACTTACCACTTACCTCCATAGTCCTGTGTCTGCCCCCACCTCTCGCTTTTCATCCTCCCCAGCTCAAAGCCCAGGAGGTCCCATCATCCCCTTATCCACCACAGAGCCTTTGCAAGCCCGGCACTGGGATCACAAAAGGACTTTTTAGTGTTGAAAATGCCGGTCTCTTCTTGTGGGGAGAAATTAGAAAGCAAACTTCTTTCCAGAAGTATACTTGGAAGACTTCTAATCCTCCCTTCCAACCGAGATGCGTCACTGTGTCATTGCAGTTTCCCAGATTTCTCATTCTTTGAAGAACTGACAAGTCTTTGCTTGCCCTGACTGATCTATAACAACCAAGAAAATGCCATTAACTGGGAGAAGGCTAAAATGCTGTTACCTCTCCAAGAAAAAATGAATTAGGAACACGGGAACGCTCCAGCTTGTACTTAGAAAAACTTCGTCATTAGAGATCATTTTGTGCTTGCAGTTTCTAATGATTCATTGCCCAGTGGTGGCATCATTATTACTAGGGGGGAAATGTCCCTGCAAGAACAGCACAGTGCTAAGCAGCCTCCTAAATTACAGTGTGGAGCTCCAAGAGGCAGTTCAGACAAATAAACCCGTGTCAGGAGCGCGGGGTTCTTCGGTGCCTGCGAGGGTTGCAGGGAACGGCTGCCCGGAGCCAGGGCAGCCTGTGCGTGAGCGGCCTCACCTTCAGCCTTGGGGGGCAAACAAGTAACTGGAGGTTGGGGGGGTGTGAATGTAGCTGCCCACGCTTGCCCTGTGCTGGGAGGGGGGACACAGCCATCTGGAAAGTTTCCCAGGCATGTAACTGCTCTGGTGTTCAGATGCCTTCACCGCTCAAACTGGGGTTTGATGGTTTGTGCCTTCATCAGAGCACTTGTTGACAGGAAAATGGGGCGGTTGATCGATTTGTGTATTACTTACTTCATTGTCTGGAACCTCCTTCTTCTTCACTCGGCCTGGTGAGACCGTATTTGGAATGTTGTGGGCAGTTCTGGGCCCCTCAGTTCCAGAAGGACACAGAACTCCTTGGAAGAGCCCGGCGCAGGGCCACCAAGATGGTGAAGGGAGTGGAACACTTTCCTGCTGAGGACAGGCTGAGGGAGCTGGGGGGGCTCTTCAGCTTGGAGGAGATTGAGGGGTCACCTCATTAATGTCTATCAATATGTAAAGAGTGAGTGTCAGGAGGATGGAGCCAGGCTCTTCTCAGTGATGGCCAGTGACAGGATAAGGGGCAACAGGTCCAATCTGGAGCAGAGGAGGTTCCATGTGAAGGTTAAGGAGAAACGGTTTCCCTGTGAGGGTGCCAGAGTTCTGGGCCAGGCTGCCCAGAGAGGTTGTGGAGTCTCCTTCTCTGGAGACATTCCAGACCCATCTGGACACGTTCCCATGTGCCCTGACCGAGGTGATCCTGCTCAGGCAGGGGTTGGACTGGGGGATCTTTGGAGGTCCCGTCCAACCCCCAGCACCCCATGATTCTGTGATTCCTTTTGGTTTGTGGTGTGACTCCTGCTGCCTGACCCTCTCTCCAGGCACTGGCATTGTGTTCCATGAGCTGCCTTCATGAAAACTCTGGCAGGTCGTGGTGCTTGGTGGGGCTGGGCTGTGACTGCTTCACCTGCTTCTCCATCCACGTTCCAGCTTTCCAGTTTGCTGGTTATGAGGATGTGTGGACCAGCTGCAAGGGTAGGAAGATGCATAGCCAGTGCTTTGTGTTGAGCATGGCTCTGATTTGTCTCATTGCTTGGCTGTACATGATGCTTTTGAACATGGTATTTCTGGTGCTTTGTTTCTGTCTCTGCCTGCAGCCAGAGATTTTACCGCCTACGGTTGTTCCTGAAGAATCGGTGTTTTATACAGTGTTCTGACATTGTTCCTGAGAACTTTGCCTTTGCTATTTTTATGCACAAAGCAGCAGAGCTGGTCTTAGTCTGACTAAGTCTGGTTCTTAAGAGCCAGAGGCTGTGCTGCTCTATTCCTGGATTTGTGCCCTGTGAGACCACACAAGGTTCTTGGCACCCTGTGGTTGCTCATCCCACGGATCAGCAGATGCACCCGGGATTCCCAGCAGAGTTCTGCCCCTTCCAACGTAATTCCAGCCTCCAGAGTCCCTCCTCTCTGTTTGATAGCAGCCCTTCATGTTAGGAACAGGAATTGGGCACAATTCAGAATATAAATCGTGTTACTTAGCCTGGAATCTGCTTGTTCAGCCTCGGGCCATGGATGTTCGGGTCTCCGTACCGGGCAGTCCCGACACCCCCGGGGCTGTGCCAGCATCACTCTCCTAAGGTGAGAACAGTGAACCTGCTTTAGAGGTCTGCAGCAGAACCTCTATTTTCTACTGCTCTGTTTTTCTGCATGGTTACTGTGCACAGCTTGAAGGTGCTGCTGTGTAATGTGGACTTCAGGAAGCCAATAAATCTCCAGCCCCTTCCCTCGCAGATGCGCAGACGCGCCCATTCCGCGTGGCTCTGGAGCTTTGGCCGGCAGCCCACGAGATGCCCCCGTGTGTGCTCTCTCTGGCAAACAGAGGCATTCTTGGTCGCTGACAGTGATGATTTTATACCATTCTTACAACTCAATTTACTATTCCAGAGAGAGTCTTAAGTTTTGTATATTGCTGGAGTTTAACTGCCATCATAAAGGACAATTTTTGAGGTGATAAATCGCACTAGGAATGACATTAAATATGCAGCAAAGCTACGACACAATAGAATTACACGTTAATGAATAACGTTCCACAAATATTAGTCTTCTCTATCAGTTTAGGTCCTCTGTGCTTTGCTGATGATGAGCTCTAACGTGAAAAAATGAGACACTAAACAAGCTTAGCAAAAAATAGAGTTTTAAAGTGATTCAGTGAAATCTTCCTGGATGGAAAGTTTGTGAGTTAAAGCTGGTGTGTATCCAGAAGGATGCTTTCCCTTGGATGAATTGTTACAGTTTCATGTTTTAAATTAATTTGATTATTGGGGTACATTTTATTTTTATTTTTTTTTACACAATTGAATTATGATGCTATGGAGAGGTTATTTCAATTCCAGCCCATCTGCACACCAGTGCAGTTGTAAACTTCTTTTGGTGGCATCTGCAGGAACTTCATAACTCTCAGTAAGAAGGTTATTAGATGTTCTGTAGAGAAACAAACCCCTGGTCCTGAGCCTTGTTAGAACTTTGATTTTGGATGTAAGGACACAACTGGCACTTCTGCATCTCTCCAGAAGTCAGGGCTTCTGATTTAAGAGTTTGGTGGGTTTTCTTTCTTAAGGATTCTGAATACTTTATGCTGATTTAGCCTCTTCATTGCTTTTTTTCCCTTGAAATACGATAACTTTGTGCTCATCATTATTCCATTCTATAGACCTGTATTTGTTCTGGGTGGAGCTGTGACTGACTACGTTAGCCCAGCCAGCACAGTCAGAACTAAACCCATCCATTCTGGGTCTATTTTAGTTTTTGGAATCAGAATAAATGAATTTCTTGTCATTTCTGGGTGGCAGGAACTTTTTCTTTCAGTGAGTTAATTTCAGTAGATTAAAGTGACTTTGCACCGTGTCTGCTGGATCTGGGGCTGGAACGGATCACCCTGGGTCATCTCCATCTCTGCCTTCACGGGGAGACGGACCAGCACTGAAATCACACCTTTGCTGTTGGGTGAGTGAGTGAGAGCTGATGTGTGGTGTGTTCTGCTGGCCCTGGATCTGTTCCTGGCCAGCTCTCTTGCCTTGATGGGACAGGGTTAGTGGTGTGGTCAGGATTTGGTTTGCTGTAAATTTACAAGTCTGGGAACGGGGCTGGGAACTTTCCCACACTGGATTAATTTACTGAAATTCTCACCATTCCTTGCATGAGGCTGATGACAACTCCTGTGAAGTGGACTCTGAGAGGGGTTACTCTGAGCTTTATTTAAAATAATAAATGTGAGTTCCCACACACATCAAAGAGTCGCCGTAAACCCCTTGCCTGACACCCAGCTCGCGCTGCGCAGCGCTCGCTCTTCCCTCACTCAGAGGTGTGACTCATGTAGTGACTTGCCAGTGACTGTTCTTTGAAGGTTTTGTGGCTTTTTTGTCACTTGTTTGAATAACTCTTTCAGTGGTGAGGAGTTTGACGGCAAGCAGGCTGCATTTCAAGGATATGAAATAATCTTTATCATTGCCGTTCCCTTAGGCTGCAGTTCTGCTTTATCAGGGAAATATCCTCAATTGCAGTATCAAAGTTTTCACTCAGGAGGAATACTGACTTCTTTAAACTCACCCTTCAGTGTTACTGCTACCAGTTTCCTCTACTGCTACAGAATATATGAGCTTTAGAAGTAAAATTCATTGCAGCTAATAAATTGCATATGCAGGATATATAAGTTTATGCCAAAACCCAGCACTGGCATATATAATAAAACATACAGCACAAAAAAATAAGCTCTATGCCTTTGATCTTTATTTTGTTTCTTCCCCAATTAATTCCTCTCCTTTGGGCTGTCCCAAACTTATGTCAAGCTCTTTGATTTATTTCCCCTAGTGCAGCGTGGGGTTTCCTGCTCGTTGGATTGGTCTTGCAGAGCTCTCAGTGAGGGTTTGGCTCAGCACCCCGTGTCCCCTGGTGCTGTGGGACCACAGCAGCTCCATGGTGGGTGTTTTCCAGGAGGCATCTGAACTCCTCAGCGCTTGAGGGGCTGATCTGTTTGCTATCTGTGTGACAAAGCCAGGAGCAATCTGCACTTCATCAGACCTTTTCCTGCCCTTCCCAACTCACCTTCCTTGCTCAGCTGTGTTGTGCTGTGCTGAGCCAAGCCATGCCAAGCCATGCTGTGTGAAGCCGTGCCAGGTTGTGCTCTACCAAGCCATGCCAAGCTGTGTCATCCAAACCATGCTGAGCCGTGCCATGCTTTGCCAATCCATGCCAAACTGAACTGTGCCACCTCTCTGCAACAGGGCCAGGGGACAGGTTGTCCTCCAGCGAGGCAGGAGGAGGAAGAGGAGAAGGGTGAGGGAAGATCCAGGAGCCTCCCCCAGCCACCCCAGCACAGGAGGGGGTCACGGGAGCTGCAGGCTCAGCTGTTCTGCGGCGCAGACCAAACCAGTGTCGGGACTGGTAATCGTGCTGAGCAGCCCTGGGATAAGGGCTGTGTTCAGTGTTGGGCCCCTCCCTCACTTCAAGAAGGATGTTGAGGTTCTGGAGCGTGTCCAGAGAAGGGCAACGAGGATGGTGAAGGGTCTGGAGAACAGGCCCTATGAGGAGGCTGAGGGAGCTGGGGAAGGGTCTGGAGAACAGGCCCTACGAGGAGGCTGAGGGAGCTGGGGGTGTTTAGNCATCCCTGGAGGTGTTTAACAGACGGGGAGATGCGGTGCTTGAGGACATGGTCTAAGGGTAGACTTGGTGGTGGTGGGTTAATGGTTGGACTGGATGATCTTAGGGGTCATTTCCAGCCTTAAAAATTCCATGATTCTATGATTCTGTGATTCTATGACTGGTAATCGTGCTGAGCAGCCCTGGGATATATCCAGGGACACACAGACGAGTTTTAAGAGCAACAGGCTCCTGTCTTCCAGGATGAAGCCACGTGAGCCTGTCGCTTGGTGTGCTGCTCCCGTGGCTGTAATAAACATCCAGGAGGCAGCTCTCGACAGCTGCTAATTTTAAAGTAACGTATTAATCAAATTAATTGAGAGTTCCTTTTAATAATTAACCCAGCAAACAGAACTTTCTGAAGCGGTGCTTTCAGTATTGCTGGAAGTGATTCCCCCAAAAGAGTATCTCTGTAGATAAATCATCTGAAAAAGTGTTAAATTGTCTCTTTTGCTACCTGATAATCCAATTAAGTGGTGATAAGAAAAATAGCTCTTGGAGAATTTCAGGGAAGCAGAATAATGTACTTAGTGTTGTACCAGAATCAAAATACCACATAATCATGGGTATCCATGGATACTGAAGCAACACTTTGATTACTAGATACATCCATTACCCTTAAATACCAGAGTTAGGTGTTTAATGCCCCGAACAATTTACTGCATGACTGCTTGAACTTGCACAGAGAATTCTCCTGAGGTTTTGCCTTCGCAGAGGCTCGATGTAGAACCTGTCTGCAGGCAGGAGGAAGGCAGCTGGGATATTTTTAAGACTCTGTCTTCTTCCAAGTTCCAAGTTCCTGTGAGCTTTGCAACTGCTGCCACCCAGATGGCTCCAACCTGTCCTCAAGCCGGCGGTGAACTGGAGCGTGACGTGGTGTGGCCTGATCTCCGTCCCAGACGGTGACACATGGGTGGGATTCCCATGAAAGCAAGTCATGGCATTACAAGTTTTTGCAGCACTCATGCTGCTGGGACCCTGTGGTGAATGGGTGGGCAAGGGGCTGGGTCTGCACAGCACCAGACCTCTCGTCTTGGCGGGAGGTTACTTCATGGATGCATCGCGAGGTTGAAGCCACAGTTTCTTCACCTGAGTTATCACTTCTCCACATCACACTGGAGGTTTTGTGCTGTGAAAACACCGTGTGATGCCAGGGGATGGAGATAGGAAATTGTCTGGCTTTTCATCTTTTGTGATGGTTATTTTATTTTATTTTATTTTATTTTATTTTATTTTATTTTATTTTATTTTATTTTATTTCTTTATTTTTATTTTACTTGAATTCATTTCTTATTTTTTAATTTTTCTTCCTTCTTTAATACTCTCAAAATGTCTCTTAGATTACCAGAGTTCAAAGCCGACCTCCTGGACCGTCTCATAGCACAGCACTGGGGGTAGCTGTGAAGCAGAACCTTGTGTACACATCCTGCTGGAAAGGGGATGAAGAGGAAACCTGGCATCCAGTGCAGGCAGGGTGAAAGAATGGGTTTGGTCTCTGGTCCTGACAGAACTGAGCAAACAGAATCCTGCCAAAAGTAGAAGCAGGAAACCATTGGATGATCATCTCATCCCACATGATGGCGAGTCCTTTCATCCGCCTTCGCCTCTTGGTCTTTCTGACCACTCTTACTGCTTGTTCCTTCACCAAGCTTCTGTACTGGGGGTTTTTCTGTCCCTGATTGAATAGTAATTGTCTGCTGGGGGGGTCCCTGCTGTCAGGACCTCCTGTCCTGATGGTGCAGCTCTGTGGATGGGAGCCTGGGCTGTGCCCCGGGGTATCATCAGGTGATGGCAGGGCCAGGGCACTCCAAGTCTGAGCAACCTGTACTGGGGTCACCTCTCCTCAGGGAGAGGAGACAACTCGGTTTGGGTGACTGGTTTGGTCCTTGGGTAGAGGGGTCAGAGGAATCTCCTGTGTAGCTCCTCTCGTTCTCTCCTACGACTGTTTCCTATTCGGATTGAATGGAGTTTGTGGGTTTTGGTGGAATTGATTGTGTGACTTTTTATTTTAATGAGAAAAACTGAAGATCTAACAGCAACAACAGTTTGATTTATACATTTTCTTTTTCAGTCTGGCATCCAACCAAAAAAATCAGGTATTTTACATCCTAAATTGCCAGGGTCCTGAGCAATGCCTTAAGATCAGTTTCCTCCATCTCCAGCATTATGTAATTAAACTGCTCCAGAGGGATGTGAGGAAGCACAGGCTGTATTAAGGGTCAAAGTGCAGGTGAAGAAGGTTCTCTGGGCAAAGATTAGCTGAGAATGACATTTTTTGAGACAAAACTGCTACAGTAAGTCTGGTCAGTGACTTAAAAACGTTCAGAGGGCTCATTTGGGGGGAAAATTGGGGTTTTTTGCCAGCTAGGGTGAAGTGACCCAACTTCACATTTGTTTGTCTGCCAGAAAAGCCCAGTCTGGAGGTGCTGTTAGTGTGGTTAAAGGGTGGCATGTCTGTGCTCTCCCAGGGTGCTGCCAGTGCCTCGCAGCGTGGGGAACTGGGATGCAGGAACGATCCCAACCCATCGGGTTAGTTTGCCAAAGTGGCACCATGCACTGGGAAACCAGATGCTGCAAACCCCACCAATTTTTGAGTAGTTGTTTGAGGAAATGGCCTGCCCTGCTGTCCTACCTGTTTCAAAGGTGATTGCTGGTTTTGCAGCTTGCTTGTTGGATGAAGGTGCATCTGGGAAGGCTGAACCTGCTGGGTGTGTGCCCGGTGTTCCCATCCCAGGTGGGACATTGCTATGGAAATACTTGCTGGCAGCAGGGAAGGATAAAGGGATGCCAGGGGTAGACTTCTACACACAGTCTAGGAGAGAAGAGGTGGTGTTTCAAGGGTAGAGTGGTATAGACCTGACTGCCACCTCCTCCTCCTCGCAACCACCTCTCTGATAGCGATTCCTGCCAAAATTCCAACACTGGAGGAGTTAAATATTTGGCTGTAGAATTGCTTGACTGACGTGAGTTATATATGCCTGCAGGTCACATCTCTCCCATTCAAGGCCAGTATCCATTACCTTCACAACCCAGTTGCAGCACCCCCCAGCAGAGTTAACCGTAGCAAGCAAGAGGAATGCTCCATAGGCTGCTGGTTCAAGGTGTGGTGCTGCTGGTGGGACCAGTCCCAGGGTGACTGGGAGGGTCCCGGAGCCACAGAGCAGCTGCTGGGGGTGTGCAGAGTGGCTTGGGTGCAGCAAGGGCTCAATTCCCAGACTGGCATTAGTGGCTGTAGCAGTTGGTGGCTCACTGGAGGCCACGTCTGCAGCCCATCAAGGGAGATGTGTTACAGAATCCTAGGACAAAGTCCTTCATTTGAAACTTTGGTGTTTTTACCACTTAATTCCCTTGGAGGACTTTACCTCGAGAGTGCTGTGAATTAACCTGACAGTTAAAATAACTGCACGTGTTTCCTGATGTACTGAGAATGCAGGGTGAGAATATGCAACATAAACATCCTCTTGATGTTCCACATGGACAATATCCACCCAAAACCTTGGGCATCTATTATTGCCAGGGCATGAAAAATGACGAGTGCCTCTGCCTGCCGGGACGTCCTCTGCAGAGGCTGAACTGGTTTGAGCTCCTAAGCTGGGTCGTAAGCAGCACCTTATGTGCCAGGTACAGTTGGGTGGCTGGGATAGATCACCCTGTGCCACAGCAAGAGCTCTTGCTGTGATGTCAGACGCTGCTGGTGTGGACTTGAGCAAAGAACACAAACCAGGCTGACCCAGTTTGGTGACTGGGAGCACTTGTCCGTCACCTCGCAGTAGTGTCACTTTCCAGGAAAAGGCACTACTGGCTTGGAATGGGAATATCTGCCAGCATGTCTGGGTTGTGCTCTCTGGGTCTGGGTCCTCTTGCCTCTCGCTTCTCTGCCTTTTTATCTGCCCTTGAGCTGTCTGCTGGAGCTGCTCCTGCTCCTGGTGCCGCTTCAGAGCGAGCTGGGTAATGCTGTGCTCACTGACGCATCACGGTGACTCTCCTGCGGGTCGTGTTTGGGGTTTAGTGATTGATGTTTACCCTTTACCCCTAACCCCTGCATCCCATTTATCCCCAATCCCTCTGTGCCAGAGGTGGCACACAGCTCCCCAGAGTGTGACATCACCAGCTCTGTTACATCACAGCCATAAGTGCATCTCCCCAGCCAGCATCTGCCCACTGTGGGCAGAGCCCCGTTTCTTCCTTCACCAGTGGGCCAACCCGAGCGCTGACCTCCCAAAGGCCCCGGAACACTCTGTGTCACAAACAGGAGCTGAAATCCACCCTCCCAACCCCCAAACTCTTCCCTTTCTCCACCCTGGCTCCTCTTTGCTTTGAAACACCCCCAGAAATTACATCCTACAAAGCTGTATGTTGCATTGGAGGCTTTTTCCCCCGCTGTTGAGAGCAGCTGTCCCTCTGTCCAGGGATGCTCACTCCAGCTGTAATCATTATCCACTACAATAAGATTTTTGGCTTCTCCACCCTGACAATAGAGCTTGCACGACCCACACAATAGGTGTAATTACTGGGCCGGGGTGGGCTGCTGAGCCAGCAGCCTACCCAACCTTTTCAGCCTTTTTTCTTTTTTTTTCAAGCATTAAGTCACAGAAAGTCACAATTACTTAATATTAAATGCTGATATATATTTTTAATAACAAGTTTCCAATAGCAGCAATGTATCACCTGATCTGGGGTGTTTATTTTTCTTTTTTCCCCTGGATACAGGGGTTCTTCACTGCAGGCAGAGTGTGAGCTGCAGACAGTCGTGCCCAGGGGTGCTGTGCCTGAGCCCTTTGGCTGTTCCTCCCCACACACCCGGTGGGGTGGCCATTCCTCTGTGACAGAGCTGCAGTGTCTGGGGATGAGCAGTTTTCTGTCCCTGCTTAAAAGTCTGTGAAAGTCACTGGTGCTGTGACTGGAGATTGGAAGGTGCTGGGGAGTGATGCTCTGCGTGCCTGGTATCAGTCTCGAGGGCTCCATTTCCCATCCTCTCCTGGCTGAGAGTTAGGAAGGATTGCAGAGGATTTTCCCAGCTGCTTCAGAGGTGGCAAAGTAATGGCTCCATCCCTCTTGCAAAAGGCCTTTGGTCTCCACACCATAAAATATATCCTCTTCCTCTCTCTGTGCCGAGTGGGAGCCCCTCGACAGGACGCCGTGGAGGGAATGCATAACTCCTGGAGTGACAAATCTCAGAGCTTTTTGCCTGTCTGTGGGTTGGTCTGGGTTGTCTGGGGTTTTTTTCTCTCAATGAATTCTCCAAAGCTGCCACATCCTTATTTAACAAGCGACATCGAAGTCTCTCGTGGGAGATTTGGAATGGTTTGGCCTGGCGTGGTGGGGTGCCAGGGAGGGTCGGGTACTGTCCACAAGCAGCTAAGAACTTTAAAATCTCCTTAGGTGTGATGCCTGGATGGAGAGGCTTTTCCTCAGCAGGGACACTCTGACAGCTCCTCCTCCTCCTTCCCAGCTGCCCACAGGCACCCTGTGCTTGGAGATGCTGTGGCCAAGCTTGAGGAGCAGGAGGCTGGGGCTCAAAACCAGGGCTAGTGGTCTGGGGGTGGGGGCTTTTAACCAGAGTATAGTCCATGCCAAGGGTGGCACGGGGGCAAGTCCTGCCTTTTCAGGGCAGTGGATAACTCTGCTGGTGGAGCTGAGTCGATTCCATCTCATTTTGACTAGGGAAAATAAAAAGAAAGAGCATTTAAGAAGGGTTTGAACTTCATGAACTTGCTGGCGATGTGACTTGCCTAGTTTAAAAATGAAGTTTGTGGTTTAAAATCAGTGTTGTTTTCTGGCAAAGGAAAAAACAATCAGGTTGCAGTAATTTCAGGTTGTAATAACTGTAAAACAAAATGAAATATTCTGTGTGAGTTGGAGAAAAACTTGGGGGTTATTATTCTGTTTTATTCTCTCTCAGCCTTTCCTTTCATTGTTTTATTTCTTCCCACCAAAACCAATCTTTTTCCCCCTGGAGTTTTGGATCAGTAGTGCCAATAGACCTGCCTTGACTCGCAGCAACCTCTGTGTCTCAGCTTCTCTACGCTGAAAATAAACAGTCCTGACCCACTTTGCCAAGTGCTCAGCAGAGCCACACTTTGCAGTGTGAACCTGGGCATTTGGGCTGTCCTGAGGTCTCATGGTTTTCCTCTGGGTGCTTGTGGGCTTTGCCATGGCATTGGATGGTGCCATTGTCCGTTGACAGAGGACAGGCAGGCAGCGAGCACTGGTGGTGTGGGTAAACCTCCTCCTCCTCCTCATCATTCCCTGAGCACACCCTTACAATCACTTTGTGTTAAAGGGGGATTTCAGCACATACCCCTGGATATCTCCTTTGTCCCGATGAATTTTAATTAATTAACTCATCCCCGCTGCTGTTTCTTATTATGCATCTCTGATACTTTATTAATTACCGCACTGTGCAATATGCTGAGGAAGGTGGTATCTAAGATGCTGTAAAAGATGAAAGTGTTTATCACTGAGAAACAAACTGATGAAGACAAAAGCATGTTTCCTTCTGCTGACAGTGACGAGCAGAGTGTCACCAGAGATGAGAGGCTGCTGCTTTGTTTGGGTTTGTTTTTTTTTTTTCCCCTAAAAGAAGCAAATAACTGTGACATTGAACTGTGCTGAAGCGGAGTGTTTCTTGGTGTGGAGGTGTTTCTCACTGCTGCTGTGCTGACACCGGTGTGCCTGTGCATTTGAGAAGTCCAGCTCACAGGCCTGTACGTTATCTCCAGTTGTTAACCGCCTGGGCTGCTCCATGCCGCCTGCTGAGGGACGTCTGAATGAGCGCGGGGTTGCTTGAACAACCTTTGCTTTGCCACTATCTCGCCTCCTTTGCTCTTCCTCTTCCAGATAAGTTGTTTTGGTGGAAGCCTCAATATCTCTCACTTGCAGAGTTACAAAGAACCTCAGCTCTCACCAGCCTTTCAGCCCGTCGCCGGGTTTTTACACTCAGTTTAAGCTCGCTCAGGTTGTTGCTTTGGGTGGTTGTCGGGTTTTTTTAATCCCTTGACTGATGGATTTATTTGTTTATTTTGCTTTTCTGTGCTCCTGGTTTTGTCCATCTGCTTAATCCAGGACCCAGGCACGCAGACTGTGTGTCACAGTGCGTGCTTTGGGCCAACCTCTCATTCTACAAATCCCTCAGGAAGCTTGAGAGGAGCGTGAAGGGGCCACAATCCGATCAGAGCTTCTCTTCCCCCAGGCTCCCCTTCCAGCCATGGGTATGTCCTGCTGCCTTTCCTGCACTCTCCAGTGACAGAGTCCTTTTCTTCTGTTTTCTTTCCCAAACAGGTGGGCTCTGCATCGCTCAGTCCCTGAAAATCCCCCAGGATCGCAAGGACAAGACCATCGACTTTGATAAAATTATCAAGCAGCTCCTAGAAACTCCCAATGCCAGGGCCATCGTTATTTTTGCCAATGATGAGGACATAAAGTAAGGATGACTTGAGGGATTTAATTAATCTGTGCTTGATAGCTATGCAGAAAAGAGAAAGCAGAAAAGAATGGTGATGTCTGCTGGGAAGAGCAATGTGGGGATGGGTCTTTACACCGTGGAGGGCAACACCAGGCACGGAGGTGCTGTGGTGGCTGCCCCGTCTCGTGTGGTACCCCAGAGCAGCGGGGGAACGGGAAAGCTGACCAGGCTCTGGAAGTTTTCCTGACACAAGACTCCTCATGCATTGGCTGGCAGAGAGGACCTTAAGCAGAGATGTTAAGGAGATGCCCCTCTCTCCAAGCTCACACTGCTCTGTGTTAATCACCCAGAGTCTGTTTTGTGGCAATTGATGGGCACTAGTGATGGAAGGGCTTGGATACTCAAGATGTAGTGTGCAAGGTTTAACTACATCCAGCTTACTCATAAAATAATATAAAGACTGTTTTAAAAGCTCAGCTCTCCTGTCTCTTGCCCACATTCCATATTCTCTCTCCAGAATTTTAAATCAGCTTAAAATGTTCATGACATTGTCTGTGTCTGTCCTGTCTCTGGCCAGAGAGGACTTGCCCAAGCAACCAGTGCAGGTGGGCTGAATTGGGCTGAGCTGTTTTCTAGGTGGCCAGCACAGGTGAGCTGAGTTCCCCAAGCAGCCAGCACAGGTGAGCTGAGTTGGCTGGGGCTGTTTCCCACACCCCCTGACATCAATCAAGCCCCTATAAAAGGGGTGGTTGGGCAGAGGTAGGTGTTTGGTGCAGATGTTCTTGTGTTTGGGCAGCACTTGAGCTCGTGACTTTTAAGAGTCCCTGTGCTCTATCAGCTACCCTGTGTTGGCACAGCCAGTCATTGTGATCACCTCCCTCCTTCAGGGAGATCCAGCTCAGCTCCACAAATGAGACACAAAGGAGTCAGGGGAGCATTTTGGTAAAGCAACATCAAAATGGTGAGTTTCAGTGGAACCGGGATTTCAGCCTTAGGCCATAGGGTGAATTAAGAGAGGTCCCATCCATGCTGTGAAATTCCTGAGCCCTGCTGGTTACAGGGACGCCCTGTTGCTGTTCTTTCTGCAGCTGCAGTGCAGTGTTTCCCCATAGCTGTTATATGCTTAAAGGAAACTAATCTGTGAACAAAACGTTCTTGTCCGCAGGCAGATCCTGGCAGCCGCTAAGAGGGCGGATCAAGTCGGTCACTTCCTGTGGGTGGGCTCGGACACGTGGGGCTCCAAGGTGAGCCCGCTGCTGGCGCAGGAGGACGTCGCCGAGGGAGCCATCACCATCCTGCCCAAGCGAGCCACCATCGAGGGTAAGAGCTCTCTCCTGCCTGACTCCCAGTCTCTCTCCCGCTTCCTGACACGCTGCTGGCACAGAATCCATCGCCCGTCGTTTCTTCCCGCGTGTGTTTTGTGAGTAAACGCGTGCAGACATACACGGTGTGATACTGAGAGTGGAGAGCACATTGAGTAAGTCTTCATCTCCTGAAATTGTCCTAAATGTCTGCATCCCTCATCTGAAAACTGCACGTTATTTCCACAGCTGAGAAGCTTCCAGCAGTTATTTATTAAATGTAAATAGATTTCAGAGCTTATATTAAGCTGTGGAGATGTGATAGGGCCTTTATCACTTAAAGGACAGTAAACCAAAATGATCTTAATGTATGTGGGAAGAGAAAATCCCTCACAATTCAAGTACCATCTCTGAAGAGGTGAATAAGTTTTCTACAGAAGTGAAAATTCAGGTTTCAGTCAGCAGTTTCCATTTAAACTTAGCTTAACTTCTCTCTCAGTCGGGTCAAGCGCTCTATTTATTTACACATCATGCTTGTGTGCTCCACAAATGTTTGTTTATATACACAGATGTGTGTACATGAAAGCAACGGGAAACCTTTTTTCATGTGGCACCTTTCTCTGTGTTCTGAGGTGCTTGTTGTCAGAGCTCTCCTCAAAGTACCATCCTCTCCGTGTAGACACCCATCCAAACAGGTTCCTCCAGGCAAACCAGGCTCTCTGATTAGAGTCCACGCTCTCTGTAGCACCAAGGGAAATGGTCTTTGCACCTCAGGGGAGGCACTGGGTGAAGCAGACTCCTGGTCTGGCACACCACATTGTGTCAGGCAGGGGCTCCAAAGACCTCATGTGGAAGTAGGTTTTGGTGTCTTCACTCACTGGAAAGCCAGATATCTGCATTCATATTTACAGTGCCTGCCCTTCATTAGTTATTCTTCTCAGGTTTATAATAGGCTTCATTCTTTTATGTTTCTTAAATCCTGGAGGCATTTTCACATGTTGCTTCTCCATAAATACGTAAAGTTGATGGACAATGAAGTGTTTTGTTTCTGAAACCAGGATATTTTAATAATCTTTTCATACTCTCTGCATTCACCCCTGAGGGTTTCTGACACAGAGACAAAACGTCTGCCAGTACAGAGAAATAAAAACTTTCCAGGTTTCTTTGTTCTTTGTGAAATATTTTCCTCTGTGACTGCTCAGAAAGGTTCAGGCTGGTTCTTACCTTTTTTAACCCCATCTCTCCATCCCTAATTCCCAGCTGTATCTGTCATCTGCCCAGTCCTGTCAGGAGGAAGGGTAAGGAGAAGAGCACAGAGCAAATTCCTGTTCTCCCAAAGCAGTTTCCCAGAACCCAGTGTTTCCCCTCTCAGACTGATCCCATTTCCATCTCACCCACTAAGAGAAAGGGCCAGTGAAATCTTGTTTAAGAAACAAGAAGTCCTGAATATATGATGAATACATAAAATAAATGAAATCAGAAGCCTTGATTTTTCCCTATAAATAGATGGAAACAAGCTAAATCAGCAGAATGGAACAGGATTTGCTCTGTGGGACCGTGTCGTGGGCAGGGTCCCAGCCTAGCAGTCTCCTTTCTGGGCAGAGATGTGCAGCAGTGCTGCTGCCCACCCCACAGTCAGTGCAACAGCTTCATTCCTGCTGGATTTGGTGAAATCTTCTTCAGGAGGGATGAATAATGATCACAGTCCTCAAGAGCATCTTCTTTTCTTTTTCTTTCCCTTTATTGCTGTGTTAAATAGTATTTGTCATGTGTTGGGAAAGATCCCTAGCCACCCTCCCTGGAAACACCGAGTGCTGCAGGTCCCGTGCCTGAACCTGAAATTCATGATGCTGCTCACCTCCTCTCATGCTTCTGAGCATGATGTTAGGCTAATAAGCTGGGAGGTGTTTAATGGCACTGAAAATTAATGTGCCTGCTCAGATGTAACTGGCACACTTGGGTCATTGGAGTTCTGACACCTGTCGTACAAGCCATAGGCTGAAGCAGTTGTTCTACAGCAAAAAGCCATTTTTCAATGAGTGCTTCTCCCCCAGCAGTGACTCTTCACTTCAAACCATAGAGGTGAAGCACAGGTGTGTGTGGGGGGTGTACAGTTACCCACATGTATGGTGTGTGAGGTTCCTGGGTTCAGCAATGGTGGGTGTCCAGCACCTGCCAGCTCACAAGTATCTGAAGCGCTCAGCTGCTCCTCGACTCAGGCCCAGGGATGCAGCAGTTTGTCTTGATACTTGATGTCACTCATGGGACAGCATTTCCTTTGCCATGGTTCTATAGGGTGATTTAGCAGATCATTAGATGAACTGACTTCATTCATCTGACATCAGCCTTCATATAGCCCGATTGTGTGTGATGTGGTCGTGCTGGAAGCACAAAGCTGCATCTTCTTTGCATAAGTGCAGTAACAATGGGCCAGAGGAAGTGCACTCCTAAACAATAATCACTTCATGGCAACTTGTGTCTGAAACATGCTCTGTAGCCAGTGTAACCGTGCAGCAACGAGGCTGAGAGGCTCAGTGAGGTTTCCAGGGAGAAGGAGCAGGACATATTGATTTTTAGAACAACTATGGCAGCAGGATATTGTATTCCGCTTGTTGTTACTCTGAACTCTTCCAAAACAAGGCTGTGCTGGTGTCTCCTCGTGCTCATGGGTTACTAGAGGTTCAGCCCAGCTCTGAGACCCGGCTGTGCCCAGGGGAGCGAGCGTGGTATGTTGTGGTGTAGAGCTGCAAGGGCCTGTGCTTGCGGGTGGGAGAGCTTGTGGTCCCGTGCCTTGTCTTTTCCCTGGGTTATACCCTCAAAATATTTTGGTGGGAAGGTCTAATTAACCACAGGGCGAGTGTAAGTGCTGGAAGATGATAAAAATGAAACCATTCAAACAACAGACAAAAGATGTATCTTCTAATTAAAGTTCTAATGGGATAGAGTATTATTATTATTACTATTATATTGGTTCCACAATAATACAGAAATTATGAACATCTGTGGCTCTGCATGCATTTGACATTCATTAAAACAGCAACACAGCAGAAAAGAATCTGAAGAAAAATCTTTCTTCAAATTGCATTTGGTGGGATTTTACCTATAGCTGCTTTGTTCCTCAGAAACCCTCTTCCTCCTCCTCCCTCTTCATCCACCTGAACTGAAAGAGAAACTGTGCACATGGGGGAAATTCCTGTATCCAGTGGGGTTGAAGAGCACAGAGAGATCCCAGCAAAGCACAGGAAGGGTAAAATGCCAGGGAGAGGAGCGAGTGTGAGCTACAGGAGGGTTTGGGGCAGAAAACCATTGCCATGTTTTTAAGGAGTCCAAATGCCTCCAGTAGCTTTTACAAAGTTTCAAAAGTAAATGTATATAACTTCCCTGAATTAAAGATGTCTCTCTGTTCAGAGATATCTTAGAAGTTAGTCTCCTCTTAACCTCAACTGTGAGGAAGATGAGCAAGGATCTACTGACCCTGTGCTTTCTGTTGCTCCCGTGCCTCTGTTCTGTGTGAGAAGTTTAGAACTGAGCTGACACACTGTGGCTCATGTTGTCAGCATCATCCATGCTACTGACCCAGCACTCTCAGATACCTCATTCTTCCTTTTTTTATGTACAAAAGGTTTTTACTTGTCTTTCTGAGATGTGATGTGTTTTCATGGACACCAGCTCACAGTGAAATGAGCCTATGGACAGGAGAAGTTGTGAGAGAAATAGAGGCCAACATACATATATATACACATACACACATGTATCTAAATGTTAATTAGTTTGAAAGTCTGACAAAATGCTTTCCCAGTGATGAAAAAAATACATTCTTTGTGGTCTGAGATGAGCATCTGATGCAACTAGAGAATGGGATTCAGCTACATTTAAGATTAATGGTGCAATTCCAGCGAGCTGTGGATGTGCCGAGGTTTGTGATCTCGTGAAGCTCTCTGCTGGGAGGTTAAAGGATGGCTCAAATTCAGCCTAAGGAAATGCAGAGCTATTTAAAAAAACCCCAAAAACACAAACCCAAAACCAACAGAAGCATTGCAAGTGCTGTAAACCAACACACCCGTCCTTGAATCGTTCAGTTGTTTGTCTTCCGAATAGATGGTGAATCATGGCTTTAATGCTTTGGTTTTATTTGCAACAAGAGCTGATTTGCTTCTTTTTTTGTCTGGACAGTATTAAAACCATAAAATAATAATGAAACAATAGCAATTTAAGAAAAAATTAGAATCAAATTATATCTCCCTGTTTAGTGGCTCTCAAGTACTTTATGTTCAGGTCTCCAGCCCAGCAAAGCACAGGAGCTCAGAGTTTGCTCTCCTCTGCATTAGAGACGAATTTTATCCAATATTAATAGGATAATATTATATATATATAATATAAAAGGCTCCTGTTCTGCTTTGTTTTAAGCAAAGGCATTGAAACTTGTGGGTTTATTGTTCCTCTTTTGTTTGACACTCCCTGTAAGGCAGTCCCAGCTGTAACCTCCGTGGTGCCCAGACTCGAAGGCGGTGCCCCATAGTGCTCCAAACCCACGCTCTCATGAGATGAGGCCTTCAAAAAACCCCACATGCTTTTGCAACTCCAAATGTAAACTTCCACATCGTTTCAGTGCAGTGTTTTGTGGTGTTCAGCTCTCAGAGCTCTTCTGGGACTTGCTGGACAGTTTGAAGGTGTGATCTCTCTCGAGTATTGAAGAGTCTGCCACTTGGGGAAACCTGGGGAGGGACTTTTTAGAAGGGCCTGGAGTGACAGGACAAGGGGGAATGGTTTTAAATTGGAAGGGGTAGATTTAGGTTGGACATTAGGAAGAAATTCTTCCCTCTGGGGGTGGTGAGGCCCTGGTACAGGGTGCCCAGGGAAGTGGTGGCTGCCCCCTCCCTGGAGGTGTTCAAGGCCAGGTTGGATGGGGTCTTGAGCAGCCTGGTCTGGTGAAGGTGTCCCTGCCCATGGCAGGGGGGTGGAGCTTGATGATCTTTCAGGTCCCTTCCAGCCCAACCAGTCTGGGTTCTGTGGTTCGTGGCAAAGAAATTAGGTAGGAAGGTCTAATTGGGCCATCAATTAGAACCAAAAAAGAACCATAGTAAAAGATTGAAGGATCTTGGCCCTTGAGACCTGCAGCAGCTGAGACTGGCTCAAAATCAAGGTGCTGCTTGGATCTGCACCCACTGTTCCTCGCTCCAGGAGAATGGGGTGTGTGTGTGTGTTTCTGTACTTGGTGTACTGCTCCCAGGGCGTCTGTGGGTATTTTCTCTTTGATGTTCGTATTTAACTGTGATTTCAGGACACTGGAGAGTGTGTGGGTGGTTGTTTTGAGATGTGTACACACACATGCACAAACCAGAACAGTTGATGCTGTAGGAAATAATGCACAGAATAATATTTAGCTGTTGATCCCTGTTCAGTTACACCCTCAGTGGTCTCTGTTTTGAAACACCCCAGACTGCACTTTCTGAAGAACAGTTTTCCCCTTGATGGCCGAACTCTGAAGCGGTCAGAGTTGCCTGCTGGACACATTTGGGCAGAGTATTTCCATCCAGAAAGGAAGATGTTTATTTCTAGAAAGCCTGACATCTTTGTGTGCCAGCTCCTGATCCACACGATCTGGTAGGCATCTCCCAACCTTCCTCTGCAGTTTGCTCTGCCCAGAAGGTGTTAATGTGTATCTGTGACAGGAGTGGCTTCTCCAGAGTGTTTCTTCCTCCCCTCATAGCCAGGCCACTTCCCAGCAGCTCTGGAGGCAGCGGAGCCAAGGGCAGCCTGGGCTGTGTGAGGGGGGGTTCAGCCACACGTGGATGGAGCATGGCAAGAGCATGAAGGTGGCAAATGGCTGTTTTCTGTGCAACCCCCCTGACTGTCAGAGCCTCGTGTTTCCTAGTGCTGTTAGTCTTTGCTTCTGTGCAGTTTCAAGCCTCATTTGTTGGAGGAATTCATTTTCTGTTTGCTAGCAGTATTGGCAGGATTTCTGGGATCTGGGGAGTGATGAGGCCACAGGGACCTCGCCAGACCCCGCATGAGCGAGCGCCTTCTGGGCTGCTGAGGTAGAGCAGGCTCGTGGGGAATCAGACTGAAATGATGGGTTTGTTCATCAGGCTGTTTAGGCAGAGCAGCAGAAGTCAAGAAGGTGTTTTACCACCTTCTCCCACTCCTTGGGAGCAGTGCAGGCACCGACACCGTGCCAAGCTCAGCGCTTGCCTTGCGTTTGCCTCCTTGACTCTACTGGCACAGGGAGCTGAGGGGAGGTTGCAGTACCAAGCAGAGAGCACAAGCAGGTCTGTTGACAAAAGAAAGGAGCTGGAGATGGGAGTTAGGAAGGGCAGGTGGTGAGGTGTTCCCATAGTCCATCTGAAGCATCATACCCTATGGCTGCCAGCATGGCAGGGTCCAGATCCAGGGCTGCTTCGGTGGGCATGGGCAGGGAGAGGAGAGCTCCCCTCTCCTCTGTGCATGAGACTGGCATCTCTCCTTATACTGGTTATCCTATAAATTGAGTGGCTCACACGTTTTTCTAATTCACAGAAAAGAATATTGGCAGAGTATTTGCTTTGCCATGTTTATTTAATGTATTTGTCATGTAACAAAGTAATAGCTTTTTGAAATAAATAGGGGAAAACAGCCATGAATAGTCCCATATATCTAGTTGTAGAAAGGCCACAGATTGTTCCTAATGGAACAGATAATTTTTCATCTCTGATATACTGCTTTGGCAAAGCAGAAAGGGTTTCACACAGTATGTAGCATTTCCAGCCCAGTGCCTGGTAGGCCACTCACAGCCATTGCAAAACAGGCAGAAAATGGCATTTGTTTGAACAGAAAGGACCAGTGGTCTCATAATATTTGATCACATTTGTGATGAATTTGGCCTCAAGAAAAAGCTTTGAGTAAGGACTTTGGGATTAGGTCCATAGATGCTAGGAGACCACTTTGCCTTACAGTGGTTTGGGAGGCTTCAGACCCTGAAACTGGGGCAGTGAAGCACAGAATACAACATAATCTGCTGGTGCCATAAGGTGATGGAAGAGATCAAAGGTTCAGTCATCAGCCTTTTCTACAAGGGTTACTTTTTGCAACATAAAATAAAAATAAGATTAATACATTGGTAATTAAAATGTAAGAAATCACACACACACACACACACACACACACACACACAAACACACATCCCATCTGCTAAATAAATACCAGTGTACCCTGCATGAGGAGCATCCTTGGAGGGAGAGGCAGAAGCCATGACCCAGTCCCCCACCTCCTCACCAGCAGTAGCCAACCTCTCTGCACCTCTGCAGGGGCTCAGGTCAGTCTTGGGACCAGCAGGTCCCTGGGGATCACACAGAGGAGCTGAGCCACAGTGAACCTGGCAGCACCCCAGAGCCTGGCTGTGTCATCGAGTCATCCTGCCCATCCCACCCAGCTGTCCTGAGGATGAGGGGCAAGTAGGTATGTCCTGCACTCCTCCCTGCTGCCCCTCTGCTGTTAGAAGCCTCTGTTAAATCACCTGTTTAAGTTGAGCCTAATATATTTACAGTAACATGTTATTTCCACCCCACTTTGTCTAAATTGATACTTCTCAATGGTTCTTTACCTCATCAGCCTTTCTGCTGCTCTGTACAAATGGTGATCAGTATTAACTTGTTCAGTATTTCTCTTCCTTTTTTGGGGTCATTTTTTCTTTGTCTTTGAAGGATAATGAAAGCAGAAATTCCTAAATTCTCACAAATTTTTGTTCTGTTTTGCTCTGTCATTTCTTACCCTGATGCTACAACCAAAAAATCTTTTGGCCAGTTAAAACCCATCTCCGAAATCCTCTCTTACTCTTTCTCTTTACTTAGTAAACCCTGAAAGAAATACTACTTCACAGTTTCTCAAGCAAAGCAAACCAAAAACTGTTTGAGGCTTTCATTAGAGCAGACACAAGCACAGCAGCCCTGCTGCAAGCAGTGAAGGAAAACCTTCCCATTAACCACTACAGGACGGGTTCGTTAGTGGGCACCTATTGATTAACTGTCGTAGTTCTTGCATGGGGACCTGGAGCATCCCAGGAGAGATCCCTGCAGGCTCCAGCTTCCCCAGTGCCAGGGCTCCACACACACCAGCACTCACTAACTGTGGGCTTCTGAAACTGGCTGAGCTCCTCTGGGAGACGGGTTCAGATGCAAAAATAGATGTGCTCGTTTTAGGAGGTGGACAGAGATTGGAAAGGGTTTTCTCGCTCGGTGGGAACAGTTTATTCCTTTTAGTTTGTGTTGTTAATGCTTGAATGCTTGTAGGCTTTTGAAAGTAATAATTTAGGAAATAATACACTTCATAATACACATGATTTCCTTAAAGATGATACGGGGGATGCTAAAGTGCCGCTTCACTCACGCTGGGTTTGCAGATCGGCTTCAGAAATGTGTTTTCGTTTTGTTGACTGACTGTGTGACAACACCCTAATGACCAAAGGAGATGGGAGATAGCTTAGAAAGAAGTCCTCATGTAATCACATATGCTGGCTCCTTGGTAAAGTGCAGCAGGACTCAATACATCAGCGGCCTCGATCTCCTGGTGAGGGTAGAAAAACCTTTAGTCTCCTGGTTAAAATATAATTGTGGGAGGGTGAAGAGCTGTGTGCTTGCAAGCAGAGATAGTCACTGTCAGGAGTGAACTGCACTGCCAGGAGGTACCTCCTTAACCTGCACCTTTGTGCAGGTTAAGGAGGTACCTCCTGACAGTGCAGTTCAGTCTTTGTTTCAGCTCATGACAAAGTCCACCTGGAAATAAACTCACTGATCCGTGTGTATCTCTATCCATGGGGCTGTGGTGGGAACCAGAAGTTCCCACTGATATATCTGATGTGACACTAAGCTTTTCTTTCTCTCCTTTCCCTAATGTCTTTCCTGGGGTATTTGTAGCAGTTAACCTATTCAAAGTATCCTCCAGCTACCTTTGTAAGGAGGAAATAGCTCCCATCTTTGTTTTCAAGTTTCTGTTTCTTTGTTTAATTACCACTTCAAAGAGCACAAATTTCCAAAGGAAAATATTGTAAATATTTAACTGAGTTGCTCATGACCCCTGGATGTTGCTGACAACCCTCCTGTGCTGAGGCTTCTGCACAGGCATTGATGCTCTGGATATTTGCATGGAAAGAGCCCCTTTGCTCTCTGCCTTTATCCCCTGGTTTGTAATGTCTGCAGTGCTGTGGTGGCCACGGGTGGCTGCTGTGTGAAGGGGCTAAGGAGGGCAGTAGAGGATTGGGGTGGGGTGTGGTGTGGAAAGTTGACGTCCATGTGTTGGTGTTGGCAGGAACACGTGGCTGAGGCACTGGGTCATCTCCATAGGAGATGCTGGACACTATGGTCATGTTGGCCACTGTCCCCATCCACTCAGGGTGGGGATGGGCACTTGCAGATAGATGGATGTTTGTGGCTGCAAGTTGTTGGAGTGACTTTCCAGCTGTCATAAGTGACCACTTAAGGTAAAACTAAGTAGTGCAGTAACCAGATTTGTGAGTTTGGGGGTTTTATTGTCTTTTCTTTGGGATTTTTTCCCCCTTTGAGATCCAGCAGGTTTGTGAGATGAAAGTGGGGAAGAAATGAGGCCAGGCTGGCTGGAAGCACAGCTCAGTGCCTGGTGGGATGGCAGCAGGCTGGCAGGGGCTGTGGATGGCTGCCCCATGAGGGTGTGAACCAGAGTGATGTGGGGACCTGCTGTGCCTCCAACAGTCCTCAGTAGCACAGTGGTACTGCAGACACCTGTCAGACCCTCTGAAAGTTTGCATTAAGCAGCTCACTTACATGGGGCCAATACAAACTTTAATAGAGTACTGGAGCAAGTTTAATTTGTGGAATTAAATTTATGTGCTATAATTAAAAAAAAAAAAAAAGTAAATCATCTATATCACACCTGAACTCTTTCTTTAATATCTCCTTAGAATTTAAATTATGTTTTTAGCTTTGGCAATTATTTAAAATGCTGATGTGTCAATCCCCAAAGAGAGAATACTTGTCTCGAGTATTGCCACTTGAAATTTTGGGAAGCCACACAGATGTTCATCTCCTCATTATGGAAATAATGTATTTGGTTAATGTGTTGGTATGAAGAGAGGGGAATACAAATTATCTTGCAACTTGAGAGCCATTTAAAACTTTCCTTATGGTTAGGCTGCCTTACTCATCTCTCCCAAGGCATCCCTGAGGAGAAGGTCCCCCAGTTCTGCCCGTTCTGGCCAAGGCCTCGCTGTCCCTTCCCAGTGGCTCCACTCGGTGCCAGGGCAGTGAGACTTGTGGGACTCTTGCCACTGGGGTGGTTACTGCCAGGTCAGTGTTTTCTTGGGAGATTGATGTGCTGTTGGCTGGGCAGGAGGCTCCCTGGGTGCTTTCACCGCAGCCTCATGGCTCTGGGGTGTATTGGAAATGCAGAAAAAGGCAGAGGGGATCGGAGCAAGGAGCTGGCAGAGGGCTGGTGCCCAGCAAAGGTGCTGAACCAGGGCTGGGGGAGCCCCAGGCAATGGAGAGAGCAAAAATCGAGGTGAGGAGAGGATGAGGTGCTCAGAGGATATTCTGCTCCTGAAATGTTTTGATCACACAGAAAACAATTCTGCTTTCCCTAAAAGCCACAGAGTATTCCCATGACAAGTACTGGGGGTGATGTGGGTGTTCCTGTGCGGGACTCTGTGGTCTTGAGGGCATCACAGCCAGCCTGGGTGATGGTACCGTGCCCCTGGGTGATGGTATCATACCCCTGGGTGATGGTACCGTGCCCCTGGGTGATGGTACAGTGCCCCTGGGTGATGGTATCGTACCCCTGGGTGATGGTACCGTGCCCCTGGGTGATGGTACCGTGCCACCTCCCCGCCTCAGCACCCATCCCTGGTATCTTTATGTTCTCACATTCAAGCCTGAGCGCGTGTTCCCTGCGGTGGTTTGATGTCACCAACGCGCATGGTCGGAGCAGGAGGTGAAACGTTGTGTTGGCAGCATCTGCTGAGAATGCTGGAGAGAGGGAGGGAGCCCAGGAATTGCATCACTCAGACTTGCATCCCAGTGTGCTCTGGCACTGCCAAAGCTGCCTGACTGTCAACAAGTCAGTTGTCAGAAATCAAGGGAGTAACTATGGTAGTTTTTTGTTTAAGGAAAAAAGGGAGGGAAGAACAGGATGGAGCTTTCGGGTCCTGCTCCCTTAGGGGTGTTACCTCAAGGGGAATTTGAAAATGAAGTTGGTGGCCTACGCTGGAGTTTGAACTGAGCTGTGACTTTGTGCCATCAACGCTACTGTGCTGGTACAGCTGCTGTCAGGCTTGCAGGGCCCTGCCATGGGTGCTGCCAGGTGAGAGCTCCTCAGCAGAGCAGCATCCTGCTAAACACCGTTCCAGAGAGCCGTGGCCCTGCCATCCTGCCAGTGTCACCATGGAACAGCCAAATATGTGTGTGTGCCCATGTGTGGGGCCGTGAGTGTGCACAGGTTTTAGGATGCCCAGATACATCTGCACATGCTGGAATTACTCCTGTTGACATGGTAACACTCCAGCCAGGCACAGGCAAAAACAGATCCAAAGAGAGAAGGAAAACGAGCCCTGTGTGTCGGAGAAGTGGGGAGCAGGGTAAGGAAATGCCCTTTGAGGCGTGGGGAACTCAGCATCCTGGAGAGGAGCAGCCCCTCGTGCTGCCTCCCACGTGGCAGCACCCAGGTACGTCTCACCCTCCCCCAGCACACACCCCACCTTCTGCTCCCACTGCAGGAGGAGGAGGAGGATGGGCTTGGTTTTTTCTTTGGTGTTTTGCCTGCTGGGAAGGTGTAACAATGCAACCAAGCAGGGATTTGGGTTTTGCAAGTGAATTTAAGCCTGTGTGCCAGGACAGTGGGGGTGTGCAGACCCCCATGGGGCTATTTATGCATTGATGGCTCAGAACTTGTGTTGTGTATCATGGGAGGATGGAAAGTACCTGTCGTGTAGCATCGCTGTTGGTCCTGGCCTTGGCTCCTCCGCTGCATCAGAGTGGGGCCCAGCGGTGACGCCGGGTGCCATCACCCGAGCGGTTGGGGTGCTCTGCTGTCACTGAACCTCAGCCCCCCCAAGTAGTGCTGGGCAGGGCACAGCTCTTTGTGCATCCCAGTGCCATTTCCTTCTTAATTATTATCAACTTGAACCTGTTGAGCAGAGTAAAGGGCTGCTGCAGTACAATGAAGGGGACTTGTGCATTTTTATCCTCATTTTAAATTATGCAGACAGAGGACTGGAGTTTAAATGCTTTCAGGAGTACGTGGAGTGCATTTTGTCTGTGGCAGCTATCAGAGGGAAGGAAACCACTCTCATGATCTGCATTTAGATCCTCCACACCGTTCTGGGTTTGCTGCTTTGCATTATTGAAAGGGAACAGGCCGTCTGCGGAGCAGCTTCTCCCGCTTGGTCTAACGGCTGGCAGGGAGGATGGCAGAAAAGCGGTGGGAAGAAGGCACCGAAGGCAGGGCTTGGTTAAATACTCAGCTGCAAACCAGAAGCTGAAATAACAGCTTGGAGTTTGAGGGTAAGGATTATTGAGGAGCAATCTGCATCCTGACCCGTGGGTTTGACTTGCTGGCGCTTGGCTCCGTGTCCCTGCGTGAGCTGCTGAACTCCTCTGGAGGTTTCCTGCTGCCAGAGATGAGCACAGAAGCTGATCTATTCCCAGCACAGCAGAAAGCAACAGATGATGTTGAGAAGACTGGATCTGCAAGTGAGAGGAAAACCAGCTATTAACTACATGATCTCTGATAAATATTTAAAAAAAAAAAAACCACCAAAACCTTTTTTCTCACCTTTGATGTGTGCTGGGGGGGGGCTGGTGCTTTGCAAATCAAGTCCCATCAAGACAAACAGCCCATTTCCAATAACTGGGCAGCAGGAAAGGGTGAATAACTGGGAGAGACAAAGGGTGAGTTACTGGGAGAGACATTCTGCTTCTGGCTGTACCTGTAAATCCGTCCTGTTTGGGCTGATTCTGGTGATAGAAGTTATAGCAGATACAGACCCTCACTCGTGACATGATGTGCAGGATCCCTCTGTGGTTGGACACCCAAACATCTTCCCACAGTAGGAAGTCTGCAGCTGTTGGAGGAAGAGGAGCACAAGCTGACATCATCTTCTGACCTGTCACAGCTCTCGGTGCCTCCGCGCATGGATTTGGCCTTTCCTTGTCCGTAAAAGGACCCAGTGGGCCACTCTGGGTAAACCCATCAGCTTAAGCCCATCTGGTAAGCCCAGGTCCCAGGATGATCAGATGCTGTCCAGGACACCATGGCAGCAAGAAGAGACAGGGATGAGCTGAGCTCCTCAATGTGTGTGTCCAGCACCCGCTGCGATGGGAGAACCGCGTCCCCCGCTGCAGCCTCTAGCTGGTATGGCAATAAAAATAACAAATAAGAGAAATAAATTTAGGGGGTTCTACTGTTTATATTGATATAAATGGGAGCTCTGTGAAAGCAAGAAGTGCCTGAGGGCAATAAAATGTAGAATAATGAATAATAATATATTTCTCTATTAACCTTTCTATCGCAGCACTGGCTAGACACCACCGAGGTCATGATCTCATTGCTGTGGCAGCTGTATAATTTTATAAAAGTGATGATAACGGTGATACTTGGCCAATATACATGTATCTATCTCCATAACAGAAGCTTTATAGCTTAAACACCCAGATTTGCCCTAAGTCCAGCAAGCTGAGTTTCCTCTTCATGTGCTTTATGTCACACATATAAAGTCGAGTTGACACGGAGTAAAACACCCCGTTTTGCTGTTACTATCAACAGAAATGTAGACAAAATAGAGAAGGATAAAGTTGTTATAAACTGACAAAATCCCCATTCCCATGAAATTGGGTCAATGTGTTGTATTTGCTCACAGGCCACGCGGGTGGAGATGAACACGCTGCCGGCACATGAGAAATGCAGCGGGTCAACAACAACGCTGTGGCTTAATTAGGCTTAATTATTTTCCTTATTAAATAGCCCCAGAGCCCTCAAAGTCATGGCTGGCACACGAAGTAGAAGCATTCACTAAACAAGAAGTGACAGAAGTCTCTCTCTCAAAATAAAACCCCAACCTGGTTTGTTCACACGAGGGCACGTCACCATCGCGGAGCTTCGCGAGCTCATGACCTGAGGTACTGGAACCCTCACTCGGCTGCTGCTGGTCTCACTGGGGCCAGGTCCCCTATCTCTGCCTAGGGGCTGGTTCTATTTGGGGTGCCCTCCCCTGCAGCCTGCTCTCCTCTCTGCAGCCCATCCTTCCCTGTGATAAATGCCTCCTCTGCCAACCTGCCTCTTTTCTCCCCCTGGGTAATGCAGCTGACCTTGGCACACTGCGTCTGGGAGCCTGGTTTATCCTCCCAGGCACGTATAATCCCTCGGCCTCCTCTGCCAGGGAGGCTGAGCATCACGCTCTCAGGCAGCAAATGGGCAAGGCACAACATCAAATGGAAGGAGAGATGCGAGATTAATGTTAGAAATAAATCACTTGGGGGGTGTGGGTGCGAAAAGCAGCCACGAGTCAGCAAAGCCTCATCGAGGCTGAGAATCGAGCGGCTCTTGTCAGCGTTCCCGGCTCCTGGGGGCTGTGGGATCCTGGTCCCTTGGTGATGCCTGGGCTGGGAGGACCAGGGAGGGATCTGTGGGAGCAGAGTGGGAGGCTGGAGCACTGAGAGAGTTTTATGGGCAGGGATGGGGGCTGTGATCCCACTCTCCATCCTCTTGGCAGACCATAAGCGGTGCAGAATAAACTGCCCAGATAAAGCCTGACACTCCCACCCACACTAGGAATTTCCAGTTCAACCCTGTAAGCACTGTGGTACCTCTTGTCCTGCCCAAAGGGTGCCCAGGCTCGTCTTCTCCTCACCTGGCCTTCAGCACCCCTGTGCAGTGCTCAAGATGCTGCCCCTTTCCCTCCTCTGCACCACCCCACTCCCCTGTTTTTTAAAGTGTTTTATCGCTATGTGGTTAAATTATATATTAATCCTGGGGTGGAAAATAAATGAACCCATTAGGTAGTATCGTCTCTCTATGTGTAAGAATAATGATTTAATCAAATCACAGTGATTTAAAGTAATAAGAGATTTGTTTTAATTTGTAAAATCTCGTAAAATGACTATCTGTATCTCTTAGAGGTATTTGCAGAAAAAAGTAATTTTCTTAAGTATGATGTATGGGGAACACCGGGAGACCACTAAATCTTGTCACACGAGTGTAGTACTTGGCAGAGTACAAGAGTAAGAAGTGATGATTCCTGCTTTTATGTTTAAGTATTTGGCTTTTTTTTTGGTTGGGTCATCTAATCCTGTGAGCCCCCACCCCCAAAAGCCTCAGCCTTCGGTTTAGTGTGCAAGTTGTCCGAGTGTCTCTGTTGGGAAGGCCTGAGCTGAAGTCTGTTGTTGTTGTCAGAGTGAATGTGTTTGCCTGTATTTCAACAGTAACATTTTGGGATGCTGTTAATTCAAAAAGGAGCATCCAAGGTCCCATGAGCAGCGAGGTGTCCCTCTGACTCTGTCACAGGCACTGGTGGGGTGGCCTGTGCTGGCAGGACGGCTGGAGCTGCGTGCCAGGCCCCGGAGCCATCACCACTGATGGGACACCTAAGGTGGAACGTGGGGTTTGTGTTTTTATAGGGCCATCACATGCACTGGCCTTTCCCAGGTTAACAAATCACAGGTCAGTGGGAGTATGGTGACAAGTTACCTGTCAAATTATTATTGTCAAATAAACCCCTGGGCCGGTGAGCCCCCTCCTGCCCTCGCTCCTGCGGGGCAACACAGGGCTCTGTCTGCTTGGTCTTGGCTGTGGGGGACCTCTCTTGGTGAGTCACCAAGCAATGCTGTCTAGAGGTCTTCCCCAAGGTTGTGGCTGGGAGCTGAGTGGTGCCACCTGCAAGGCATCCAGAAGCAGTGAGCAGGTCCCCAGTGTGTCACCAGAAACAGGGGCTGGTACCTGACTCCATCCCTCCGTCCATCAGTCGCTTGTCTTGGTCAATGGGAAATAACAGTAAAAATTGTACACTCTTTAAGAGGGATCTATATTCCTTCTTGAGGATGGGGAGGGATCATTAAAAAAAATCAATGGGAATGTTATTATTTGTTATTAAATCTGTAAAGGTTTAGAGTAATTCTTATGGAATTCTATTACCGTTTTATCAAGACGTATCGATTTTTATCTTATTCAGTTATAGAGCACTTTTCCCAGAGGTCAGGTTGTTTGGCACAGGGGTAGGCTATACTGTTTCTCTTTCTGAGCCATATAGATGTACCTATAGCAGAGCTCGTGACTGAATATTCCCTTTGAAATACTCTTTTAATTAAGGGTAAAACTACTACATGCAGGTTTACAGGGAAGCAGGTTTAACCTCAAATCTAGGAGTGTTTTCCAAACTCTCTTCTGAGCCATCCACGTGAATATTTTCCTTTGGAAGTTTCAGCTCAGAAATGCAGAAATTTCGCTGTCCTTTCTAGAGACCATACACAGAAACATTCATAAATTGCTAATTTGTCATTAATTAAGCAGTGGTAGGAGGGTTTTGTTTTCCCTAAAATATGGAAAATCCAGGTTAAGTCTCTGCCTTAGCATAAATGCCAGGGGGGTGGCTGGAGGGGCTCTGCCACCTCAAGTCAGCTCTTTTCCTCCAGCATCATCCAGTTTTGTCCTGGAACCTTTTCCTTTCAAGTGTCAAAAACCACATCAAGGGCTGGAAGAGCCACACTGAGATGAGACTCAGACTTGCTAGAGCTTGAGTCCTCCCTGAGGGTTCCCTCTGTCCAGGTCAAGGTGGTTGGCCTGCAGGTTCCCATCGTGTGGTGGCAGTTCTCGAGGAGCTGGCTCCCACCTGGACGGCTCGGTGTTACCTCGGGTCGGCACGTTGCTGAGGGTCTGGCGTTGGGCTGAAGCACCCCAGTGTGTCTGTTACAGGACAGACCTTGTGGGTATTTTCTAGAGAGGCTGCAGGTAGAATTGTATTTGGCTTTCAGCCTGTTTCTACGGCTCAGGAGCAGTGGGCTTCAGGTGCCAGCTGTGAGTGGTAGACAGTATGGTAGAGTTGGGTCAATAGTACATGGAGCTAATGCAAGGGGACAGACTGACCCTACTCCCAACCTTTTTTCTTATTTGAAAACGTGTGTACATGCTGTCTATTTTCACCCAGCAGTGGATGGATTGCTATGTTAATGTAATGATGCCATATGTTTTTCCTCTGACTCAATGGCATTGTGAGGAGCACCAGGCCGAGTCAATTCACCCACCTACTGCAGGGAGAGGAAGTCTTGGCTATGGCACAGGGAATACCCATCCTTGCTCTTTCAAGGGAATATGTATTTACTGTCATCTCTAGCTGCAAAATCAGAGGTACCCTGTGATGGTGTGATATCAAGCTCACTGCTTGGTGCTCCCACCCTCTCCTGCAGCTCTAGAGCAATCCGTAAAGTAAAGGGGCGAAACGGATCCTCTGAGGTTTGCACCGTCCCCGGGTCGGCACATTTCGGTGGCTGGATGGTTTCTTTCTGAGCTGGTAAAGGATATTTGGCTCAGTTCTGAACTACAGAATTTGAGAATTCAGTAGAGAAAGTCCCTATGCTATGGCAGGTCTAATTGGTGATCAGAAATGAATAAACTGTGTCATTTTGTAGTGGAGCTGTTCGTGGGGTTTGTAAGCCTTTAGATACACCTTCCACCATTATAGACACAGCTTAGTGTGTCTCTGTGTGTGTCTGTGAGGTGATGGACTTTCTGGAAGAAGAAATGGCTTTGGCTCCTGTTCTGGGGAGGTTTGGGGCTGCTACAGAGAGACAGAACCTAGTTAAGAACCATATGAAAACTATGACCTCATTGCTGCTACACAAAATGTAATAATTGTTCTGTGGTTGCTTTCATGGACTAGAGGACAATGTGGTTTTCAAAGAAGACAACTGCCCTCAGATCATCCCTGCCCTTAACTCAAGGGCTAAAAATCATCATTTTTGCACATATTATTTCCATACTGGAGGTTTTTGTCATTTTAACTCTCGCAGTCCCACAAGCTGTTTGTGGCTTCAGTAACAAACTGAACCCCCCTGGTCTAAGGAGGGAAATGTATTGATTTACTTCTTACCCCCCACCTGAGGGTGTCTCATCCAAGCATCGAGTACCTCAGGAAGTTTTGTTCTCCAAGTTTGTCTGTACCTTTGTGAAGTGGCCTTAAGGGAAGAACTCACCCTACAAACACAGCAAGGTCTACTGGTAAGGGCTGGTTTAGATGAAACTGCCTTCTCTGGAGGTCTGGAGAGGTTAATTACACAATTAGTTGTATCGAGCTCAGCCTAATACCAGCTGCACTGTTTAATTTCTATTCATTCCTTTTTGGTATCTGATATCAAATCCATGGGTTTTGCTTATAACTTTTTCTGATACTAATCTGTTTTGCATATATTTTACCTGTATCCCTCCCGTTTCCTCGCAGAGTAATTAACCTGCAAGATGCAGCTGATTAGCTAAAACGAGCGATGGATTTCCTTTCTCTCCACAGTCATCTTGTGTGGACAGAGATGGGAGCGTGTGCTGGGTGCTGAAGAAGATCTGAGCAGAGCATTTGTTTCTCAGGCTGCAATGCTCCCCATGAGCCAGACTTGAGCTTTCTGCCTGTCTCCTTCTCCAGGGTTTGATGCCTATTTTACCTCCCGCACCCTGGAGAACAACAGGAGGAACGTGTGGTTTGCTGAGTACTGGGAGGAGAACTTCAACTGCAAGTTAACCATCAGTGGCTCGAAGAAGGAGGACACAGACCGCAAATGCACAGGTAACTTCATTTACCTCACCCTCCTCGTGCCCTGGACACAAGCTTCAGTGCTGCACAGCTGATGGACAGAGGCTTGGCTGGAGACAGATTGAAAAAATGAATTGAGGTTTTGTAGGTTGTACAGAAAATGGAACAGCAGCTTCAGCCTTGCAGAACACTAGAAGTAGATGGAAGGAGTGAAAAAGCTATTCTTCTATTTCTTTCTTTCTGGCTGTCTATCCAGTGCTTTCCATAGGGTCCATGCATTGAGATGTGGGCCTGACCAAGCGCTACCAGATGATCCACAGGATCTTCTGCTGAATTCAGGTATTAGATTGAGGGGATCTGGTTCGAAAACATAAAATTTCTAAGCCTCAAACAGCATGGGGAGTCTGCCTTCCAACTCCCAGGTCCCTGGTGAAGCTGGTTGTGGTGTGGGTTTGGGGTGTTTGCTCAGGGCTTACAATGCAGAGGGTGAGCTTCAGCCAGAACATATCTCTGGTGATTTGGACAATAAAGGTACTAATGTGTCTGACATCTGCCCTGCCCTTGTCTCCCTTTGCCTTTCTTTCCCTCACCTTTTAATTTTTCACAACAGCAGATTCAGTAAGTTATTCTGAGTAACTGCCTTGAATTTTGATCAAAGGTAATTAGTTCATAGGAGGAAATGTTTCACCTGAAAACTGATGAAAACTTCCCGTGTTTCGTATCGTCTGCTTCTGGTTTCAGTTCACGGGTGGGAGTAGGAGTGTGGTGCGTAGAAACAGAGCAGCTACTGCTGGGAATAGGCTGCTGTTAAACCTGGCACTCAGATGCTCCTCCAAAGGCTGGAATTTGACTAAAAATCTCTAAAAGATCTTTAAGATAATGTCTAGAAGTGTCTTATCACCATTATTGTTTATGCCGTTGTTTTATTGCAGTTGCTCGCAGCCTGTGCTCGCTGGTGCCTGGGAACAGGGATTATCCTGCCTTCCCTCCACACAGATTCAGCAAACACTTTGGTTTTCAATGTCTAACTCACCCTCTTGGTCTGAAATGCAGTGTTCTGGCTCGGTACTGTACCAAATGCTCTGACATCTTCCTTCCCCCTTCCACAAACGGCGGTAAATTGTGCATCACAAAAAGCATTAGCTCTGGACTGTGTCACTGGCACGAGAGTCCTGATGTCCCACCAAAGCAATAACATTATGAGTGATCATCATCGTTATCTTGAGATTTGATGGGTAATTTGTAGAGCAGCGAGGTGCTGGGCTCTGGGCTGTCAGTTCCTGGCAGCAGTCGTGCTCTGAGCCCTGGTGAGGGGCGGGTGGCACCCTGTGGTGACTTAACTCTTTGTGCCACAACTTGCTGAAGTATTGCTGTGTGCAGAACCTCTACAATAATCCATGTCTCTTTGTGTGGGCTTGGAGAATTTTCCCGGGTGGGGATGGATAGATTGTGGAATGAGAACAAGAGAAGATGTTTAGCCCACCCCACCTTACTTCTAGACAAGATTAAATACAACACATCTCGGTGATTAATAGTGCTGTTTCTAGTGATTGACTTATGCTGGGGTGGTTCAGGGTGTGATCCAGGCTGTGGAGCTGTGTGAATGACACCCACAGTGCTGTGTGAGGGTTTCTGCTGGTTGCAGGCTGAAACAGCCACAGGGTTTGAGTTGGGACAGGTCTTTGGTTTGCTTCTTGCTGCTTGCTTTTAAAAATACGGGAGTTGCTTCTGTTGTAATGGGCTCCATCATGTTATGTAGGAATATCTGGGGGAAAAAGCAGTTTTCAGTACCTGTGTTACAGTAATAATGTGCTGCTATAGGACAGGATTAGCAGAAAACCCAACTGCCTTTGCAGGAGGGGGTAGTGCCATGGTTCATAGCTGTGCCCCTGCCAAGGGAGCCATGAGGGACACCCTGACTACATCACAGCACTGGGCTCTGGGCTTTGATTGCGAGCTCAGTCGAAGGGGCTTTCCTCTATGAAACCACACACTGTCAGAGCTGTGAGATTCAGAGAATTAGAATTAAGAGGTGTTACACCAAGGTTTTCAGGTCTGTATTGCATGGCCCAGGTTGTTGTAAGCTTTGGAGTGATTCTGGCTATCAAACAGGCAGTGCTGAATGTCTAATCACTGTGCACTGCAGCACCTCGGGGCAGCCAGCCCTAGCGTGCCTGCAGGATGCTCTGCTAGCACCCCACCACCAGCCTGGTGCCCACCAGTGCACCCAGTTCCAGCATCTCCAGCTCTGCATATGGTGTGTTTTCTGCTGAGGGCACAAAGTGGGGTGCTCCAACCAACCATCCACAGCTGGCTCTGCCGCCAGCGCTGGTGGCTTCACCGACCGGCCTCCTTGGTGTGAAACACCTCCTGGAAATTGCAACACTTGGCTGTTTTCACTTATTAAATACAGCTTTCAACTCAGCTTTACACTCAAGGAGACTTAATGAAGTGATATAAGGGTGATGTCACCTTGGATGTCATTTATCAGAATGTAGATTACTTGGAGAGCTTCTCTAATTATCTGCAAGTGTAATCAGTCTGAAGGTACAGCCCAGATGATGGCTCAGACAATAACTTGCTCTAAAGAAAATGCTGTGAGAGAGCTGCCTGCAAGCTGAGGTGACAGAAATCTAGTGACAGGGTTTGAGAAAGTGGGACAGTTCTGTTCAGATTGTAGATTGAGACATTTTCCCTTGTTCCAGAGGGAACCTTGCTGGGACAGGCAGGAGCAGGCAGCACTCCTCCAAACCCTCTTCCCACAGGCATGGTGCTGCGAGGGGGCTTACCCCATCAGAAGGGCTTTACTGGGGGGAGGTTTGATGCCCCAGGGAGGCCAAATCCCTTTTATACCATAAGGAGCATCGATCAGGGAAGGCTATTATAAGGTCTGAGCTTATCTGAAAATGTCACAAGGAGGGATTAAAACTCAGTGATAGCAGAGGTGTCTTGGGTAAAAGTAAAAACATAATAATAAAAAGCAGTGCCTTGGATGTGTGTATACACCTGCTCTTGCTTCTGAAGCTGGGGAGAGGCTGTGTCCTGCTATACACAGCTGGGACATGGTAGGACATCAGTGAATGTCCTGTGATGAGCAGGGCTCTGGCTACAACTTGTTTGGGGAGGGGAGAAAAGTAGGATTTCCATTTATACAGGAAAAAGTGAGAGTAGCAATGGGATAGTGTGGAGTGGGAGGAGGGAGGTGGGTTTGTTTGGGGGTTTTCTGAAGGATAAGGAAGCTAATACCAGTGCCCTGTCTTTTTTTCCCCAGCAGCCAAGATGGCTTGGACTCTGAAGCCATATGTTAGGGAGAGAAAAATAATGGCAAACAAAAGATATAGCAAATAGCAGAGCCTGAGGATATCAGAATATTATTTATAATTTGATTACAAAAAGCGATCTAGTGCTTTAATAGATTAGCAAAGTGCAATTTACTATGGAAAGAAAAATAGTTTTCAAAATGCTATCAAAATTCCTCATCTCAGGAAGAGAATAAATTGTCTGAGATGTTTCAGGAAACTCAATGGCAGATGGCCAATAGCTAAAGCATTTTTTTTAAACAAATGCCAGGGGCCATGGTGTGCATGATTCACTTGTTATGAGACCAGCTTTATGGCATTCATTAGGGTGACTCTGGGACTTGAGGGTGTCAGAAGACCTTAACTCTTCCCAGTGCTGTATAAATCATGTCAGGGAGAGGGACTAAATTTGTGGTGGCTCCTGCTGAGGGTGTGTGTGGAGGGCTCTGGTGTGGAAGATGCTCCATTGCCTGCACTGCTCAAGGTCCAGGGAGGCAGGTTTGCACAGATGAGGCAGGGGTGAAGCCAAAGCTCAGTCTGGAAGCTTCCAGGTGTTCCCAGACAGCACCTCCAGCTGCCCCCAGCTCTTCTTGGCACCTTCTTCCTACTCGTGATGCTACTTGTGCATATCAGTGCACACGGGGCCTACAGCAGATACAGGGAATTCCTCAGGAAAACAGGTTCTGGAGGGACCAAACCACCCATGGTCCATTTGTCTTTTGTCCCAGAATCTGCAGGTGGATGGTCCCTGTGTGGTCACACAGGTGCTCAGCATGTGTGTACTTGAAACACCTTTCCAGTGCTGCACAGGGGCTCAGAGGTGTGGGCAGCTCTGCTCAGTTATCAGACAATTTTCTGGGCATCAAGATGAGTTTTTCTTTTTCTATCCATTGTGATGACTTTTCTGCAGCTGTGCTCCACGATGGTGGGGGAACCTGGTCCCCTCTGTGCAGGGCACAAAGACAAAGTTGGCTGGTTTCTAAGCTCTTTGGTTGAGCAGCTAAACCTGTGCAGGTATGGGCTTTGCTGCCATCCCTCTCACTGGTTGGTTGGGTTTTTAACAGAACAAGCATTTAAAAAGAAGCAGGGTGTTTTTATTGGGGCTTTCCCCAAATGACATTGGGTCTTTCGGCCCAACCAAGTCCTGTAGTGCCCACTGCCACCATCTGTAAGACAGAGATGCCCTGAACTGCCATGTTGCCCCAAGCAGCAGTCAGTCAGGAGATGCTCGCTGGAAGCCTGGCTGACCTGTGGCCTGTGCATGGATCATCACATCATTTGCTTTGGGTCAAGTCCTCGTCCTGGGGCCGTTTCTCAGCAGCTGCTGGACACTGCAGGATTTACACAGCAGGATTTACACACCTGCAGCTGGGGGGAGGGAGATTTTTACCCAGGATTTTGTGATGGGTTGTGGATGACACAGGCACAAGCAGGAAAGCTTTGGGTTAGCTCTTGTTATGGAGATTTCTCTGTGTGTTTTCTCCCTGGGCTCTGAGGTATGAGATGTGTGTCAGTGTGTGTGTGAAGGGATGTGGTATTTCGGTGCAGAAAGGGTAAAAAGCAGAACTTTTCTTCTGTTGCTTGCCCTGCAATGAGGCAAAAGGACAGGCTGGGATGGGCCTCTCCATTACATCCCATGCCCTGATGCAAGTAAATGAGGGGTCTAGGCAGTTGCTTTCCTGCTTTGTGAGCCAGGGCTNGCCATGTTGCCCCAAGCAGCAGTCAGTCAGGAGATGCTCGCTGGAAGCCTGGCTGACCTGTGGCCTGTGCATGGATCATCACATCATTTGCTTTGGGTCAAGTCCTCGTCCTGGGGCCGTTTCTCAGCAGCTGCTGGACACTGCAGGATTTACACAGCAGGATTTACACACCTGCAGCTGGGGGGAGGGAGATTTTTACCCAGGATTTTGTGATGGGTTGTGGATGACACAGGCACAAGCAGGAAAGCTTTGGGTTAGCTCTTGTTATGGAGATTTCTCTGTGTGTTTTCTCCCTGGGCTCTGAGGTATGAGATGTGTGTCAGTGTGTGTGTGAAGGGATGTGGTATTTCGGTGCAGAAAGGGTAAAAAGCAGAACTTTTCTTCTGTTGCTTGCCCTGCAATGAGGCAAAAGGACAGGCTAAGGATGGGCCTCTCCATTACATCCCATGCCCTGATGCAGGTAAATGAGAGGTCTAAGCAGTTGCTTTTCAAGCCAGGGCTGCTTCTTCCTCCCCCCCTTTCTGGGGACACCTGCAACATGTTTCCTTGATAGTGAGCGACTGATCTGTGTTTTTGGCACATGTTGCCATTGACAGCTTCTGCTTTTTCCTTTCTTTCTGATGGTGGCTGTCTTTCAAGTTGTCTCTGATCTTGGTTATAGGCTCCCTCTCAAATTGCACTGCTCAAGAGGGAAGAAAACTCCAAGATGCATCTGATGAATGAAGCAGCATGTTGTGTGATAAACTGCTTCTTACCAAGTCCAGCTCATCTTCAGGCAGCTCCTCTGGGCTACGAGAGCTCTCAGAGACACTAAGACTTACATGAGGATCCACCATTAGCTGATGTTTTACTGAGATTCAAAACTCAGGATTTCCATTCTTTTTCTAGATTGCATTGATCTTGTTTTGTAAACACTTCAGTGCTCTTCAGGCTGCCTAAACACACCGATGGCAACACCCATGAGAAGGAAAAATCAGCGTTTTTTTCTCTGAAACACGTGATGTGCACAGGCTTAGGAGCACATGGACCATGCTGTGCACCAGCACACAAGTTTCCTGGCTATGTGCAGCTCTTTCTAAAGAAAAGATTTTCCATATATTGAATTGTGCAAGGTGTGTTATAGCTTCATGACCTCTCTGCTTTCATTTCAGAAAGTCAGTCTCATTTAGCATCATAGTGCTTCAGAATATATATACCCAAAATTCCTAAAAGAGCCCTGAAATGGTTGGTTCAAGCAGCAACAAACCAACCCTGAAGAGTTTATTCATAAGGCAAAGCAGTTTTATGGGTTTCTAAGCTCTATTATCTTTCAGAAATGGATTTCTCAGAATCTCTCCTGTTTCTAGATTGCCAAGGTGTTTTGCTGACTTCGTGGTGAGATTCAGTGACTGTCGTCTCGCCTATTTGCATACAGGCTCCTCTGTTTGCAAACTGTGCTTCTACCCAAATGCTCACACGTAAAAGTAGCTCCAGCTTAGGCCTCCTAAGTGTTAAAAAGTGCTGCTTCTGTATGTTTGTGTGATCACTGGCCCCACCAGTAATTACTGGTCCGGGGAGCTCTCTTCACCCGTGTGTTAGCAGTACACAGCTGTAAAGTGTCTCTGATTTACACCAGTGTCGGCCAGCCCAGTGCCAGCTGTGGCACTTCATCCCTGGAATACAAATGAGACCTAGTGCATATGTTTTTATAGGAATGCTGAATGCATAGAAAAAATCTCAGGTCAGAAAATTAGGTGGGTTTCCTCATCTGAAACCTGCTCCTGTAGATGTATACACACACCTGAGAACAGAAACTGCTGCGGTGAGTTGAATCAGTGGGAGGAAAACTCATCGTCTGACAGGTACAAGTGGATGTAGCTTCAGAAAATTAATTTCATCAAGACTTTCTGTAAACTGTTGAATTATGATAATGATGAACCTTATGTAATTTCTGGTAATTTCTCTAATTTTCTAATAACATCTTCAGCAGGATTTTTGGCTGTGCTAGGCTCTGTTTGGTCTTTAACACTTAAGAGTGAAGGCCAGTTGCAGCAGAGGATTATTCTTTGCTCCCCCTGATGAGGAGTAGGTTGTAAGGAGTTGTGACAGCCCAGCTCCCAGAGTGTGATCAGAGAGTGTTGGCTGATTAGACACAGTTAGAGCTGTGTCTGCTTTCCATGGGCACGATGCTGTTACCAGTCACTAAGGACAGCTGTATTTCCTATTGTCCCTGTGTGTCTGCTGTTGCAGATGTCTGGCTGTGGGTCAAGGGTACACCAAGTTAAAGGAAAATAAGCTGTTCCAGCTCATCAAAGCTTGTTTCTGGCCCAGACCAGTCTGATTTTTACACTCGTTGCACAAGCTGAAGGTGTCTCTCTCCACTGGGGCTGCAGGAGGCTGTGGGGCTGCGCTGGCACTGTGGGATGCAGAGGAGAGCAGGGAGAGGTTTCTTTAGCCCCAGAAGCAAGGCAGGGGTGGTGTGTACTGGTGTTGGGGAGGTGAGTGGGTGCTCTGCATGTCTTGGGCTCAGCCAGCTCGCTGCAGCCACGGGGAAGATGTGTAGGTGAAACGTGACCCTGGCACAGAGGGATGTTCTTTCGTGGCTGGCAGTAGAAACTTGAAAGTTTATCTGCTTTCCATGAGAAAATCCATGGGGATTGGATAGATGGTCTGGAGATAAAGGCTTTTCTTCTATAATGAGATCTTCCTAATTAGGGATGGGCTGGATAGACGACTGTAAGTACATGGTTGTGTTATTGGATCTCGTACTTCTTTGTGAAATGACAATACATGGATTACACTGCAGAGAGGCCTGATTGTCATACTCTGCTGCTTTAAGGATGATATTTACTCTAGCATGTTGTTACTTTCTCTCAAGCTCTAGTACTCTGCTGTCTTTGACTAAAGAGCTCTTTGGGAGCAGACTTCAGACTTTACACCTCTGGTGTGTGCAGCGGTATCTATACCACGAGTGAGTGTCTGAGGAGTAAGAGCTCTGGCCTTACTCTGGAGAGCCCTGGATGTACATACTCACCTCCTAAAGCTGCATCTGTCTGTTCTGTGCTACAGAATGCCAGGAGTGCAGCCCCTGCAGCTGCACAGCCTGAGCTCTCAGCATGGTTTGTAGCTGGGGGCAGCTTCAGTGTCGCTGTGAAGTAGCATGTAGGGGTGCTTGTACGGTTACAGGCTCATCATTGTAGCTGTTGCATCTCAGATGTCTCCTGGCTCACAGGCACCAGGTTTCTAATGATCCTAAATATGCTGGAGATGGATGAAGGGTATATATTTTTCTCTCAGCACTTAACCAGCTGCTGAATTCTAAGTTGTACAAATAATAGCTACTCATATGATACTGTGTGCATTCTGCAATCTTTAAATTAAATCTCTTGTTAATGATGACTATCACAGGGTTCTCAGCGGTACTATTATGTGAGTTCCTTTGAAAATGTGTTTAATCCTTCAGAAACTGAACCAGTGTCTGAACTTGTCTAACACGAGCACCAGTGAAGTGGGATTTTGATGTCTGTCTGTATGAATTACATGCCATAAAAACTGTCTTGCAACACTATATATGGTAACATATCCCCTACATTATGTGATGGTCAGCAGTGAGCCCAGAAAATCCCCTGAAATAGAGAAGTTGACAAAATACAGTGTGAAAAACAAAGTTGTTGGCTCCTTTTCAGCACAGGGTGTTAAGCATCACCTCCACAGAGTGACCAGGAGCTCTTAAACTTGCCTTGCATTTCTGTGTCATCTGAAGGAGATTGTACAAGAGGACTTGTTCTCTCTGTAGTCTCACTGCTCTGAGTTTGGGGCTTTTTTCCCTCTTTGTTGCAGTATTTTCCCTCTTGTGAAGATTTGCCTGAAGCAAGAGACCTGGATGCTCAGTCTCTTAGGAATCATGATGATGAGCACTTGAGACTCTAGTAGGAAGTGAGGTTAAATTATTTGTCATCACCTTCAAATAGATCTTTTGGAAGCAAAAAATGCTCATGTCAATAAATTGCTTCTGTGTTTCATCCTTCTGACACCCCAGGGTACTCCATTTCAAATCCGTGGAACAGAAGTGCATTCTCTTGAAATCACTTTGTGTGCACGTGTCTCGGGTGTCAGCTACTTCATTGCTGAGGAAAATAATGTTATTGCACAGCTCCTGAAGACCACTGAGTTAAAACAAAGAGGAAAAACACCTTTAAAGACCAGAGGTGTGTAAGAAGAGCTGAAGATTCGCATATTGCAGTGCAGATGGGGTTTGCCTGCTGTGCCTCTGGTGTCCTCTGACAGTGCAGAGGTTCTTGCTGCACCCACCACCTGAGCCCATCTGATGGTTCCTCACTCCCAAGATCCCTGCCATGTCCTGGCATGATGGGCTGGGGGCTCTTGACAGCCCCTTTGCCCAAAGGCACATGCAGCACCACTATTGCTGCTTTTACACGTGACTTCTGTGGGTTTCATAGAATTGTTCCAGCTGGAAGGGACCTCAAAGATCATCAAGCTCCAACCCCCTGCCATGGGCAGGGACACCTTCACCAGACCAGGCTGCTCAAGGCCGTGTCCAACCTGGTCTTGAGCACCTCCAGGGAGGGGGCAGCCACCACTGCCCTGGGCACCCTGTGCCAGGATCTCACCACCCTCAGGGGGAAGAATTTCTTCCTAATATCCACTCTAAATGTACCTCCTTCCAACTTAAAACCATTCCCTCTCATCTGATCACTCCAGGTCCATCTAGAAAGTCCCTCCCCAGGTTTCCTGTAGGCCCCTTCAAGTACTGGAAGGCTGCTGTAAGGTCTCCCTGGAGCCTTTTCTTCTCCAGGTTGAACAACCCCAACTCTCTCAGCCTGGCTTTACGGAAGAGATGCTCCAGCCCTCAGATCATCTTAGTGGCCTCCTCTGGAGGAGCCCACGTCCTTCCTTCTCATCCAGTAGTAATTAGTAATTGGTTTTCTACGTACCCAAATGTGCAGGAGCTACTCCTGAACCACGTGGTACAACATTTGATGTGGCATCTTCAGCTAAGCCTAAGAGGGAGAAATATTTTCCCCACTAATGTTGAGGCTGGAATTAAGATTATGACTGTCTGGATATGGACTTGGGGCCTCATTTGCTGCACAGTGGTTTACTCTGATGATAGCTTGATATAAACTAGAGGGAACACTCTGTTCAGCCAGGCCCATTAATTGGGATATATTTCAGTGGTCGTTATTTTCCTTGTAGAAATCTGAAGGGTGTTTGACATAAGTAGAAAAACCAGCAAATTCTTTGCTAGTTCAGAGTTGGGCTGAACTTCTAATTGCAACAAAATCTGACTAAATGGTAACTCAAGCAGTGTTGATGAGTGAGTGCACTCATCTAAGTGTGCACACCCTCTGGGGGGGTGTTTGCCTCGTGGCTCCATGTCTGGACCTGACACAAGTTCTTGGTGTGACACTGAACTAGACGGCTGCTTTCAGTAGAGAAAGAGTTCTTGTTACTGGAACATCTGTCACGTTTTTCAGTCTTTCTTATTTTAATACTTGGACACTCTTAATATTGTCTTTGGTTTTTTGTTGATTTTTCTCAGGTTCCCTTCACAGATGTCTTCACTGTTAAAGGTTTTCTTCCTGCCACACATCTGGCTGCCCGTGCTTCTGGAGCTTAATGTGGCTAATCAGCATTGTTTGTGTGCAGCATTTCAATCCCAGGCTCCCTTCCCTTGGCATGTGTTTCTGTGGCATCACTAATTTGGTTTGTAGCTGAGCTGAAACCACTTAAAAGCATTTTCCTTGTCAGGCCCTGGAAATGTAATAAGGCCTGTAATCAATGTGAGGGGAGGGACGTGATGAGGACAGTACGTGCATCTTCGCAGGCTGAGAACTCTCGCACCCTGCTGAATTATCTGCAGGATGTCAGTGTCTGCAGCGTAGCTGAGACTTAAAACTGAGGGAGGGGCTTTGGTAGAGGGTGTCTCCAAACGTGGTGTGCAGCTTGAGGGGGTCAGCTGTCACTGCTCAGCTTGAGGGGGTCAGCTGTCACCGCTGGGTTTGGTGGTTACAGAGGAAGCTGAAAGAGGAGGGGAGGTTACAAAGGGTGTTCGTGCAGGGGGCTCTATCCCTGTCCTTAAGCAGATCTTTTTTGTGTGCAGGTGACAACAGCCTTTGTGCTGTGGAATTTCTGTAAGGAGATGGTGAGTTCTCTGTGCTCTTTCACCATTCTGGCCCATCACCTCCCCTCAGAGAGCAAACACGATTGCTGGGGACTCTGGCCTTTTTCTCGTGAGCTGAAACTCCTGGAAAGCTCTGCTCACAGGCTGGACAAGCCCCCAGCTGCTCCTGGGGGCAGCTTGCTCCTGGGGACAGCTTTCTGCAAAGCCTTGCCCTGGAGGGGATGGCTCAGGATGGCAACAGGGTCTGGTGCAGGTAAAGCTGCTGCTGCTGTGTGCTGGAGGGAGATGCACAAGGCACCAGATCAGGGCAGGGGCTTCTTGCTGCTGCCAAAATCATTAGTTCTCACAGTCATTAACAACTTGTGTTCCTTTCCTTATCAGTATCAATCAGCTGGTTTAAATTCACTCCTCCCTTTCTCTAATTAGAGATGTTAACAAAGGAGCTTTCCCCACTTGTATCCACAGACTGAGCCTTTACTCTGAGTGTCTCCAGTGTTTGCAAGAGCTGGCTCTGAGGGCTGGTTTCTGGGGCTCCTGGCAGTGCCCAGGCCTGTGGGTACCACGGGAGGGTGATCAGGACTGACACAGGGTTAGGAACAAGTGTCCTGTTCAGGTGGAACAAGAGGGATGTGCTGTGGCCACCCTTGGGAAATAATAAATTGTACTTCTGCTGCTTTCAGCAGCGTGGCTCAGTCACCTCACAAGCGGTCATGACGTTTCACAAGGCCGCAGTGAGGTGGGTAACCACAGTCACACGTTGAGCAGCCGGGCAGATTGGATTGTCCAGGTGCTACTTGGCCATGGTAAAACAAGAAGTCAGGGGCAGATCCAGAGAACAGGATAAATCAAGGGTGCCTTGAGCCTGTTGTGTCTGTCTTCAAGCTCTGAAAATACTGTTCTGTTACTGACAAACCGTGGCCATCTGCTCATGCGACATTAAAAGCAAGAAGGCCACTTCCTCACCGGGTTTTACACCCCCATCACCAGGTTACGTGTTCATCTCAAGTCCGAGAGCGAGGGAATGGCTTGAGGCACGAACCTACCACTTGAAATATTTAGATTCACCTGCTCTTGAGTTGTTTTGGGTCTTCATGGTTTGCTGCCAGTGTTCCAATTTTCCATCCACAAAAAGCCTCCCTTCCCTGGCTGCTCTGTGCCCCGTCCTGTCGGGTGAGGAGCTCTCTGGGGCAGAGGGTTTGTAGTGTGTAGCACATCGAGCACTGCAGTGATTGAGGAATGACCTTCAAAGCCTGCTCTCCTCCTGTTGTAGCTGGGATGCTGTGAAGCATTTGGATTCCTTAAATTCACCTGTTCCAGTATCTTAAAGACAGGCAGTGGGTTCTGAGGAATGTTTCAGTCTCTGCATGTGGGGGGGCAGGGGCTGTGCTGGGCTTCCCGAGGTGGTGTTAATAGCAGGCATGTTCACCCAATTCTCTGGAGCACGCAATCAGTTGCATCTCTGAAGTGATTCTTTCTTCCCTCAATCTGGCTCTGGCTTTCAATTAGAGACTGGGATTTGCAGCAGAACAAAACAGGAGACTTTAAAATACCAGCTGTGCTGTATTTGAAATGTTTCCTTCTTTCAAAGACACACTTTGGGAGCACACGGAGTCTGGTGTTCTCTCTCTCCAAGACAGTCCCTGCAGGGTAGAGCCTCAGCTTTGTGGGGATGGGAGAATCTGTGTCTTGGGATTGTGGCAGAATGATCTTTGCAAGAAGTGTTGATGGGGCTGCTATCAAGAAACAAAGCCTGTTAGTTGTGGGGTGTTTTAATTAGTAAAACCATAAATCAAAAGGTATTGACTGAAACATGCTGTTCCTTCAATGTGCTCCGTGAGGGCTGTGTTTGATACCAGGAGAATGCTGCTCCTTACTGTCCTCTGTGTGCCTGTACACGTGTGTGTCTCTCTTCTACCGTGCAGGGCAGGAGAGAATCGGCAAAGACTCTCACTACGAGCAGGAGGGGAAGGTGCAGTTCGTGATCGATGCCGTGTACGCCATGGCCCACGCCCTGCACCACATGAACAAGGACCTGTGTGCCGACTACCCGGGGGTCTGCCCCGAGATGGAGCACGCCGGAGGCAAGAGGTTGCTCAAGTACATCCGCAGCGTGAACTTCAACGGTGAGCTGAGCCTGCTGCTTCTGCTGAGCCTGACAGGGCACTTCTGCCATTTCATTCCACTTTCTTCTTTATTTTTTTTTTAATTTCCACGCAGATCAAGGCTTTTTGTATTGTTTTGTTAGAGTTTGTGGCAGGAGACTGCATTTGTTTAGGATCTGTTTGGTTTAACCAAGGCAAATGGGTTACTACTGTCCAAAGACAGAAATCACTGCTGCTATTTTAGGATCCCTTCCAGAAGACTGATTTCCTATGGGAGAAATGGCTGGATAAAAGCCTGAGCTTGTCTCTGACTAAGTATGCCTGTTGAACTCCAGAAGTTTGTTAGCATATTGCACCAATGTTCCACTTTATTTCTGTTGTTTCCTGGGCCTGGAGAAGGGTAATTGGGTGAAATTCTGGCACCCGGCTTGGCTGCAGGCTCAAGAGAAGAGAGAGGACAGTTCAGAGGGCCAGGTCCTCTTGCAGAGCCAGAATGATGTGGTTTAGACAGAGTAATTACTCCAGCCTTCATTCCTCTAGTAATATGTCAGAGGAGACAAAACATCCTGGGAACATGGATGGGAGAGTTTGGTCTCTTGGCTCATTTATCTGCCTGTGCCTCCCGAGTGTGGCAGTGATGGCTGCTGGTCTGTGTCATCCAGTGCAATGGGCTCTCACGTGTTGTTCTCTTCATTGCAGTGGATGAGTACTGGGAGCCTTCCCTTGTCTCTGTATGTTTTTCTGTAATTTTATTAGTTTGATTAACAAGTGTTCACCTGCAGCCAGCCCAGGGGCATCAGAGCAGATCTCTTGCAGCAGGTGACGTTACAGTGACCTGATGTTCCTTCCCCTTCACAAACCTCACTGATGTGCTTGCCAGGGGTCTCGCTGCTCTGCCCCAGCTCTGAGTAAGATGGAGATCTGATCTTTAACCAAGAGTGAGACCTCTTTTCCTGTATTTCAGACAGATTTGAAGTCTGTGGAGCAGCCAGGGCTGTCACTGCCAGGAAAATGAGTTCACATGAGTTTGGGGTGTTCCCGTTGGGTGTTCCCTGCTGCCATGTACTAATCAGCACTGTGGTGTAACCATCTTAACAAAACCCACACAAAGCCAATAGGACCAGAGAGATTTAAAGGTAGGAACACAGGTGGCATTTCATGGTCAAGCTTGGTTATTTGTGCCAAGGATATTTTTCCTTCTTGTATAAATCATCTGAAAACAGCAAGGTGGATGTGAGGGCGCTTTCATTTCTTTCCTTGAAGTAATTGGTGTTAACCATAGCCAGGAGCAAAGCTTGAGATGAGTGATCTGAGAAGGCCTGGAGAGCTCTCCTTTCCTTGTTTTGGAAGGTTAATTATAAAGGACAAAGCTCCTGTTGAAGTAGCACAGCATTTCAGGCACAGGATTGCACAGTGGAGTGTGGCTCCTGCCTGGGCACCTCGAGACAGCTCCTGCATAGAAAGATGCTGGATGGTCATTAATCGTTTTAATCGAGCAGAGAAATAATTTATGAGAAGTTGGGTGTCCAGCTAATGCTGCCCACTGTCCAGGCCCAGGAATTGACTTGCACCAGTAACTTAATAATTTATGTTTCCTGGGCCAGGCTTGCGTGAGAGGAGTTTTTTCTCTGAAGTGCTCGTTGGGGCTGAGAAAGTTTTGTTTCTAAATCTTGGAAGTAAAATAAATCCAAAATTATCAGAAAAACAATCATATCTTTTAATAATTAGGAGATTCAGAGATCAAATAGCAAATAGGATTATTTTTGAAAATGCTGGTTCTTTTTAATGAGGTTTTCCTACATTACTCTTTATTTACTTACACTTGCTTACATTTGTTTGCACTTTTTTCACAAGTGCAGAAAGCAACCTGAATTGCAAGTGGAGACTGAAATGCCACAGCTCTGTAAAACAGGACTGAAGGGTCCCTACAGACAGGTGGCACAGGAGCCCCAAAACAAGCCCCAGAGCCCCACCAAGGGTTACAGACAGTTTGCACTTAGGAAGCAGATTCTTGGCTCCAGGTCTGGTTACTCGAACCTCAAAGTCGGGAAGTGAGATGCATCTGCTTGACTTGTGACCTGAGATTATCACAGCTCTTCACACTTCTGGAGATCCTTCTCTTTCCTGCAGATCCCAGGCTTTTATCAGCTCTTTTTTTCCCATATAATTTTAACACATAAATGATGATGTACCAGGAAATAGCAGTGTTTAGTTCTGACTGTCATTTCTCCATACCCACGTGTTGAGGTCCATGTCCTGAGGGACTGTGCCTGCAGGGTCCTCAGGATGTGACCCAGCATATGATGCTGTGTCATGCAGTGTTGCTGTGGAGTCTGCAGCAGCCAAGTGCATCTGCTGCTTCTATGGATTATTTTAAATGCTGATGTTTAACAGCTGTCTGCATGCAGCTACACAGAGCAACAACTAGCAGTAACTTACAAAAAGCATCGTTGCTCCTGCAAACACACACAGAGCATTTTGGAGTGATAGCTCCTGATCTGTTCTTGATTTAGGACCATTTAGGTCCATGCAGCACCTGTCCTTCACCTTGGCCTTTTGCTTATTGACCCTATTGCCCCGTGCCCATCCCTGAGGTAGAGCCCAGGGTCCAGCCAGCACTGTCCACAGGCAGGTGCTCTGGCTGCTCCCTGGGGGATGCAGAGCACCAAGGTGGGGTGGCCATGGCTTAGCTAGGAGGGTTCTGGCCAATGTTCCTGATGGCCCATGAAGGTGACCTGGCCATAAACATGCTCTTGGCTGGTCCCCCCCAACCTCCATAAGGCTTTGGGGCCACAGGGCTTGTCTCAGCCCTCGGTCTGCTCCTGATGTGCAGAGAGAGGTGCCTCCTCCTGCCCATGCTGGGGTTTTGTCAGTGATGGGGGATCCACAGAGGTGTGTTGCCTTTTGGAGCCCCACTGGAGCTCCTGCCCTTCCATTTGTACTTTGTTGTCAGCTTAACTGATAGTGCACAGCCTTTAAGAGTCGTGGCTCCCTGAATCCCACTGCCATTTATGCTGGCTTGCTGAAGGAGCCTGGGAATTACAGCCAGTTCTTCCTACTCACTTTTAAGTGTTTTCACTGCAAGTGTATTCTGGCTGCATTAATCTGTAATGACAATTAAAGATCTGCCTGGTGCTCGTAAGGAGCCGGGGAGGGAAGATTTCAGGGTATGATTTTCTGTGCCAGCCTTTGCTCTGGATCTGTATCTGATCTTGGAGGATTGTGGGATAGACAGGAAACAATTTACCAGAGCTGGAATGGAAACTGTTCTGATTCACTCCTTCAAATGTTTTTTCTTCACTCACTGGAATTCAATGAAGAGTGGGAATCATGAAAAAAAAAGCCATAATCTTAAAGTTCAATGCTAAAACAGGAGAGATTTTTTCATTGCTTTAGGGAAAAAAGAGTTGCACAGGGGGAGGGAGCTTTGAATATAGATATGCAGGAGTATTGGCATAATCTTCAATCTTGACACAATATTACTCTACCCTACCAAAACCTATTTTAATATGTCTTGAAATAAATGTCACCCTTGAAGTCTTCACCTGGAGATCTGAGGAAATGCTTTGAATCCTCATCTAAGCGAGGGTTCACACCTAACACCAGGGCAACTGCCATGCAGGTGTTGTGGTGAGAACCCACCTGAGGGTCAGGAAGCACCACCCCCACCACCACTGCACCTCCAGGATGCAGGCTGGTGCCTGCATCCTGGAGGGGCAGGGAGGGGGGGNGGAGGTGCAGTGGTGGTGGGGGTTTGCTCAGCACCAGGCACAAAGGAAGGAGGGATGGGTGTTCTTGCAGTGTCACTTGACCCGTATCAGTCTCCTTAGTATGTGACAAAGTTAATTTGGGCTCCTGAACTGTTCCAGACTGAGATACTTGTCAGCCTGTGGTGGTGTCATAGAGCCTAAATAAGGGAGCACACAAGGAACAGCCTTCCCATGGCTTAGTGTGTTCTTTTCCATCCCGACTGCACGCTGACTGCGGGATAAGAACATACTGTGGAGGAGGAAGCTATTTCTGGATGCTAGTCAAGATTCACTAGACCTGGGCTGACTTCTGACAGCAGTATCTCTCAGAAGCAGGTGGAATGTTTTCTGGGGGAAAAAAAAAATCATTTGGAGGCTCCATTCACAGGAGTGATTTTCACTGAAGGGCTCCCTGAGGAAAGGGAGATGGGAGGGGGCTGGAGGGCAAAAGCCTTCTGGTATTTCTTGCTTTGTGTGAAGCTGGAGTGAAGTAAGGCTGATCTAGTTGTGCTTTGGTTTATTTTCAGTCAATAGGTTTGGGTAGTGGTAATTAATCTCTGGAAGAGGACAGGGATTATACCACTGTGTCCTGAAATGCCTGGTTTGGAGGGCTGGGGTGATAGATGACCTTTGCCTGAAACGTGTTGCAAGTCCAAAAGCTCTCAACCATGTCTAAACAGAATAAATACTGTAAAGACGTGGGTTTTGTTGGTTCTTGGGTTGGATTTTGTCTTGTTTTCTTCCCCCAGGCAGTGCTGGCACTCCAGTGATGTTCAACAAAAACGGTGACGCCCCAGGACGCTACGACATCTTCCAGTACCACAGCACCAACACCAGCACCCCGGGCTACCGCCTCGTCGGCCAGTGGACAGATGACCTCCAGCTCAACGTGAGTCTATTCTTTGCTTGCACTTCTTTGTCAGGTACAGTCACTAAAAGTTTTTTAATCTTGTAAAAATTAATAACCATCTTTACTACTTCTTTGCAGCTACGTAACACATAGGGGGTTATTGCACATGATCCTCTTTTACTGTGTCCTGCAACCTTTTCTCTGCACCTTGAGTGCCAAAACTCCTCAGACTAATTAAGACATCAGGTGATCACGAATTTTATTCCTCTGTGTGTCTGAAGTTCCTAGTCAGCAGCTCAGAAAATGAAGCAGTAATGTGTTGTAGCTTGAAGCCAGTGGGAGATGCTCCTCAGTTTTTCTAGTTTTACGAAAGCTGAAACACAAAATGTTTGAGTGACAAACACATAAGAGCAGGTGATCAAAGACCCTCGAGATACTTCAAAGTTTCCCAGATGAAAAAACACCAGAGGTGTATCTTGAGGGTCTTTGAAGAAACATTGAAGTATCTGGCTGAGAAAGCTGGAGACAGTTGTGTCAGCTTCATCCATTGTGGGATGGTCTGTGAAGGGTTACTGGGGATCTGGGCTCAGGCTTCCAACTTGACTTTGCACAAGTGGCTTGAGCCTCAGGTATATGGAGATAGAGTGTTGGTTCATCCTCATAGTTATTTGGCTCCTTGTAGACTGATATTAAAGCACAAAGACTGTTTTCAGTTCAGATTGGCTGTGCTTTAACAAAGACTGAATAAGATCCAAACTTCCTGGATACCAGGATACCTGGATACCAGGATACCTCCATCCAAGATCCCACCTGAGATTATACCAGTCCATCTCCTGACATTGTCCACCCTTGATGTGTTATGGCTCCTTCCCTGCCTTTGCTGCCACATTTCCCTTGAAAATGGTGTTCAGGGTGAGAATTTAGGTTGGATCTTAGGAAGAACTTCTTTACTGAGAGAGTCCTCAAGCATTGGGACAGGCTGCCCAGGGAGGGGGTTGAGTCCCCATCCCTGGAGGGGTTTAACAGACGGGGAGATGCGGTGCTTGAGGACATGGTCTAAGGGTAGACTTGGTGGCGGTAGGTTAATGGTTGGACTGGATGACCTTAGGGGTCATTTCCAGCCTTAACAATTCCATGATTCTATGAACTGGCTGTGGGAGCATGGCCAGTCCTCAGGAGGTGGCCAGGACATACCTGACACACAACATGAGCTCAGAGCAACCACAGCTCATGCCTCAGGTCTGTGCATCACACAGGTCCACCCAGGGGATGAGACCCATTCATTGCAGAGAGATCTGAGCTACCACCCCAGCTCTGACCTGGGGTGCAGCCATGGGCTACCTGGGGAGGTGGGAACACCATCAGTTGGTGGGTGTAACCGAATGCACAACTCTTGTTAATGTTTTCAGGTGTCTTGTTAAAGGCACTAATTAATGTGGACTATGAAGGGTCCAGGCTTTGAGTCTGGCCACAATAGTTTGTTTTTCTTGAATTTTGAGTTGCTATATGCTGTCCCAGTGTTTTTCAACTTCTAATACATCATTTAAGGAAAAACTATATTAACTTGCAATTTACAGTTCTTTTTGGAAAAAGAATAATACTTTATAAGTAAATCCTTCTTTATATAAACTACACATCCTGATTCATTAAAATTTAAAGCTAAATTAATGGAGCTTGATTTGTATTCCTGTTGTTGTGTTAAATGTTTCCATAAAAAGCGTGTTTTCCTCACGCTTGTATCCTCGTGGCTATGGGGTTTATCAGCACTTGAGATTCTCCTGGTAACTTCCTCTCTCCTTACTTATGGGCCCTCATTTCTCACACAGGATTAACATTGCTGCAGTAGCTCCTGTTTGCATTTTCTTACAATAACAAAGAAAATCATGGAGTTTAGAGAAGTCAAGGATGCCCTGAAATAACCGACCAAGATAATAGCTACTATTAAACACATCCCAGCAAAACCAGCCCAAGGCTGCAATTTGTCTGCAGTGATTATTGTGGAGTTAATGCTCAGGATATATTTTCCCAATTCTTATTTCTTTAACACCAACACAAGAAGGGAAACAAAAGAGAAGCTGTTTAGTGAGAGCACTGATTTTAATTTAGAAAAAACTGAAGTGATGCTTTGTTTTCCAAGAGACTTGTCTTGGGTGGTCTTGTCTGATTCAGTGTGTCTGGATTTCCCCGGTTCCACACGAGAGACCTTGTTCTCTCCCCGTTACACAGGCTGTAATGGTAAGGACAGTCCAGATCTCAAAGGCAGTAGGTAAATAAGTGCTGAAGACCATCTTAGGTGAGTAAATGTTTTGTTCTTTATCACTGGGGAGACCTTATTGCTCTCTACAACTCCCTGAAAGGAGGTTGCAGTGAGGTGGGGGTTGGTCTCCTCTCCCCAGTAACAGGCGACAGAACTCGAGGTAATGGCCTCAAGCTGAGCCAGGGAAAATTTAGGTTGGATCTTAGGAAGAACTTCTGTCCTGAGAGAGTCCTCAAGCATTGGGACAGGCTGCCCAGGGAGGGGGTTGAGTCCCCATCCCTGGAGGGGTTTAACAGACGGGGAGATGCGGTGCTTGAGGACATGGTCTAAGGGAAGACTTGGGGGCGGTAGGTTAATGGTTGGACTGGATGATCTTAGGGGTCATTTCCAGCCTTAAGAATTCCATGATTCTATGATTGTCCTCATTCAAGGGAGGAACAGGAGCATTTTGCCATTCTGTTTCCCTGGCCTCAGCGTGGCTGTTCAGCCCTCACACCGATCTATGGCAGTACATGTCACCTTCCCGTCCCCAGCGTAACAGAGGGAGAGGCAGGAGGAGGGGAGCACCAGGCTCCTTAACCTTCACACCCTCCCATATTATTCATATAAACTTACAGGATAACTTCTTCTTACATTTCTTCTTCTCTTGACAGTAGACAGACTGAACAGATCTTTAGCAAAGTATTTGCAAATTTAAGATGTGCTACATCGGGGTTTTCCTGTTTGCTGTCACGAGTTTATTAACCCAGCTTTACAAAATGCCTGAGACTGTGTGTCTCAGTCCTGACTGCTCCTCCTCATCTTTGCATCACCTCTGCTTTATAATGCCTGGCAGGGGGGTTGGTAAAGGCAGGGATTGTAGCCACTGGTTTTCCACACTTCTGTTCAGGACACTGTCTGAAATGACATCACTTGTTTCCACTCATACATACAAATAAACCTGTTCTGTTGCCAGTTGTCATGTTAAGAGGATGAACCCAAACATGGTGTCTGGAAAAACAGGGCAGCAGGTGTTTGGTGTGGATGGCATTCATATATATATAACTTCAAGCCTTCCACACACAGTCCTTTTGGACTTGGATGCAAGAGGAAAATTTTTCAAGTGGGGAGTCAGCCATTGGAACCTCCCAGGAAAGTGGTGGGTTCCCCATTGTTGGACATGTTATGGAGGAGGTGCTGGGCCATCTTCTCTAGACTGTTCTTCCATCAGGAACAGTTGGACCAGATGATCTTTGAGGTCCCTTCAAACCTGCGCTCTGGGATTCTGTGTCTGCACAGGGGCCAGACTCTGCTCTCCCTTTTTCAGCAAGTTTGTATGTCAAGTGTCTCCTCTGAGCACAGCTGACTCACCCTGGATTTCCATCTCTGTATCTGAGGCCAGAATTTGGTTGATAACTGAGAAAATACATCATGACTTCCCCCTGCAGCAAACTGGGATGTAATGAGCTGTTGCGTAAGGACAGTATCACTGCCAGACGTTGCTTGCTTGATGTCAAGTAACCTGGCACAGCTTTGCCTAGTACCCAGCTCGTGATTTAGTAACAGTTTTGGCTGTATTTCACAGGTATCTACACAAGGATAAAATAAGCAGGTGTCTAATTTTAAAAGGCTTGGCCAGGGTTCCATGAAAAGCCGTGCAGTGCTTTGTTCTCCCTGCCGCAAACCTGTGATCACAGGCTGCCCCCCAACCTTCTGTAAGGGGCCATGGGGTGAGCACCTCCTGCCTTCCTCTCCTTTATGAAGAGTGTGTCAAGCTCTGTCAGCCCAGTCTGGGCACCCTGCATGCAGGTTTAGTATGCAGCATTTGTAGCTCGCATCCGCCTGCGGCCTGAAATGCTTTTGCTCTGAATTTTAGGACGAGAAATTTGGCCAGCTGCACCCTCACTGGAATCCAGTTCCCTGACCCCCACCGCCTGGTGAATGGCAAAGACATGACTGATGCAATTAGACAATAAAACTCTGCCATGGTGGCAGCAGCATCTGAAACCAGGGCTGTATTTTACCATGCTGGTGTTGAGGGGACACTCGTGTATGACAAGGCAGTTGCATCATTATCAGAACTATTCTGACTGGATTTAGCTTTAATGATGTGTCTTGAAAGCAAAAGATGCTCACAGTGGGAAGGAGGAGATCCTCCATGAGGAGAAGGACGTGTGTCACATACCAGCTGGTTGTCCTGCTTTTCAGATGGGTCACTTCCCTTCTTCTCCTTTACAGTAACTGGGTGTCACATGCCTGTACTGTTCCAGCAGTAGGACATAGTGAGGGTGACTGGGCTAAGCATGAAGGCAGGGTGGCCAGGAGACAGGGGTTCTGCTTTCAGGCTGCCATGTTCACTTTGGACTTTAGAAAGGTAATTAACTCTCCCCCTTCCCCCATGTATGCCACAGACCCAGTAGCAACAGATGCCTTCTTGGCACGTGTGTCCTTCTCCATTAGTGCCTGGAAGGCTCTTTGAGGATGGAATGACAGGAGCACAAGGGACTGGCTGGCCAGTTCCTGTATGTGGCCAGCTTTGATGAGTGCAACTTCCAGAGCTTTGAAGTGCCTAAAAAACACAGGAAAAAGAACAGAAATGTATCTCTCCTGGAGGACCTGATGTGCCTGAAGGAGAAAGAAATGGATCACTCCTGCAGGAACTGCGGGTTCTCCTGGGAAATTTGGTGATATTGCTTCTCTTCCTCTATATAGAGTTAACTCAGCAGGTCCCAGGTTTATTATGTTTCCACATCCAAACCTCTGTGAGCATCCCTGAACTGTCAAAATCCAAAAACATAACAAAAACAATCCCTGTGAAATTGTCAAATCTCTTTTTTCTGGGGATTTGTCTTCTGCATACCCTATCTATCACAGCAGCATTCTCCATCACCTTCCCTGTGACTCCTTCCCATAGTTGTCTCCACGATCACAGTGCCTGAGCCCCCTCTCCCACCCCTCTATTGTGTGGATGAGGGGCAGTTGGTATTGTGATGACTTTGAACTGCTCATGTGCTGCCCAGTTCTGTGGCTGGCTGAACCAAAAGGGGTGAGAGATGCTCAATGTTTGTGGGTCTTTCTGAGTTTTACCAATACTGCAGACACTTCAGGACATGTCTGTGTGTAGCAAATGTGCTTCAAATTGGCCCCAAGTTCAGAAGTTACTGGGAAGGAAGTTGGTACCGAGACAGATGGACGGGCAGACAGAACACACATATGTTCCTCTTCCTTCAAAGTTTGTTCTAAAATTATAACAAAATGTAGATATTTCCAGCAGAATGAAGAGTAAAGTAAAGCTACTCTTGCTGTTAATTTTCCTTTAAAATGTGATTTGTGCAGAAGTGTTGCCCAGTACATAGGCTGCTGCTGGGGTTGGACAAGCAGGCGTACCAGTTTGATCTCCAGTATGCCTGAAGCGAGCAACAGACTTGTACCTGACCAAAAAACCAGAGTTTTAACCTTTTCTTCCATCTCTGTCCTGTTTTCCTATGCCATGCTGACAGGCTGAGCTTGTTTAAGGTTTTCAGGCTGGGTGGCTCTGGTTCTGGGTTGGATGTATCAGCATCAGCAAGGCTGAGCCGTGGGCAGGCTGGAGACACCCGCCTGGGTGAGTGTGTAGCTGGGGTATTGGGATCCTGTGTGGTGGACTGGAGATCTGCATTGAGTGCCAAGAAGGGAGATCTCTGTGGGGGAAATGCTCTCACCTCCTTTGAGTGGTGGAGCACCCAGCTGACACGTGATGTTCATCTCAAACCATCCCACTGCAGTGTGGTGGTGCACATGATGCCCTGTTTCACCTTCGTCTTAGTAAGCATTACACAAGACCTGTTTATCTACCACAAGAGAGGGATTTCTTCCTAGAGCAAGCTAATTTATTATTTTTTTTAGCAGTTTGATTGCCTAATTAATGCTGTACCTCCAGCCTATTAGTGTCCACATAGGGTGCATCATGTTGTTTTAATTGCACTGGCACCTCCAACTTGTCAAGTGTGCTCTTCCAGCTCGGTGTTATGGCTCATAAAGGTGCCACTCTGCACCCAGGTGCTGATCAGACGCTGCAGCACATTTTCAGGATGGCTGAAGAACGTGTATCCTTGACTGATAAAGAGCAGGGATGGAAAACATGATGCCCTGTCTGTCACTGCACTGCAGAGATTTCAGGTGGCTCGTACACGAAGCGTGTCTCACTTCCAAGGCATCACACAGGGTCAACTGTTAAGCCCCAGATAAAATTGAAACATTTTTCTGATTAATTTATTTGCAGACAGAAACAAATGTACATTAAAGTTGCCTAAACACACTGTGGGCAGAGATAAACAGAAAAATGCTCATTGTTTTATAGATGTGCCCTCAAATCAAAGCTGTGTGGTCGTGGGGAGCGGTGGACAGCTTGGGTACGTGGGGAAGTCTGGCTGCTTAGCAACTCCTGATGCTTTTATTCATTTCCTCTGGCAATAAGTGAAATATTGCTGCAATCTTTCTAAACAAGTGCTTAGAAGATTAATAGTATTGATAATTATCAATATGGTTCCATAAACACCTGCATTACATAGATGTAACTCTCCTTGTAAATCCTGGCTGGTGCTGCACCGTGTGAGTGAAGTCGCTGTGCACTTACTAATCCCTCCTCCTCAGGGAAATAGCTGTGTGATGTGGGTTTCTCCACTGTTGGTTCAGGTCAGTGTTTTAGAGGAGCATTAAAAATTGAGGAAGAAACAAAAATCTTGCTTTAAAGGAAGTAACATTAGCCTGGAAATTAGGAAATGTTTCTTCCCCTAAAGGGTAGCCAAGCGCTGGACTGGGCTGCCCAGGGCAGTGCTGGAGTCACCGTCCCGGGGGACCTCAAAGCCCTGTAGATGATGGGGAGGGCTTGGCAGTGCTGGGTGATCTTAAAGGGCTTTTCCACCCAAGCCAATGATTCCTGGCTCTGGTCTCAGAGCAAACAGGGTGCACAAAGCTTGAGGCTCAGCGTATGCCCCGCAGTGATGGGGAGCCCTCGCTGGCCCGCCGCCGGTTTGTCGATGACAAAGAGTGAGGCAGCTCCAGGGTTTTATTTTTTTGCCCACAAATACAAATATATATATATAACAACTCTGTAATTGTGTCCACAATTTATGCAGATCCTGCACACTTCAACACCTCCTGAATCTGCTTGGGCTCAGAATAATCTATTTACAGGCCGTAAACATCTCTGTTATAGAAGTGGAAATAAATGTTATGAATAGCAAGCTAATGAGAAGACTAATTAAACATGTAACCTTCTGGCAAGAGACCTCTACATTCCTGACTTTTTTGGTAAAATATTCAGGATGGCAATTAGATCCAAGCAACTACTGGGTGAAGTTGGGTGCTCAGGAATATCCTGCTCACAGATGGCACTTTTCTACAACAGTGTGTATGGATTTATTTTGGTTTTTCTGGGTTTGTTGATGGGTTTTGTGTTGTGGGGTTTGTTGTTGGTTTATTTCTTGAGGGCAGACCATGTTCAGCACAGATGGTTTTATTTTATTTCAGATGAGGTTTACCTTTTAACAAGGTAGACATTTACCTTTTAATAAGGTAAACCTTATCTGCAGCTCGTGCAGATTTCAGGTTGTTGCCAGCCTGGGGTTTCCCCCCGGCGCTGGCTGGAGGGGACCGAAAGGGCCCATGCCTGGCTGATGGGAAGGATTTGCTTCAAACAGCAAGGGGGGAGAGAACCTCACCCCAGTGACCATGGAGTTGTTTGGGGGAACTTCAGACACTTCTTCTGAGTGAAATTATTTGAGCCAGTATTTGGAATTATTTTATCTGAAATTTAAAAATAGAAATTTTACCTTTCCCAACCTAGAAAATTTCAGCTGAAACAGCTTCACCTTAGTGAAGTTACCAAAGCACAGTTATTAGCATCATCAGGTCTGGCCCCTCTGCACAGGTAATGTGAAACCACCAAACCCTTATTTGCCAAAATAGGTATATAAATATGTGGATAAATACCTATAAATAGGTATATAAATATGGGAATACATCCATCCACCCAGACACATGTCTGGGTGGGTGGATGTATTCCCATGCACAGGCCTTTGTGATGTATAATCCTGAAGGTTTCTGTTGATTCGCAGCATCTGAGTAAGCTCAAAATCGCAGTTCAAAGATTACATCAAGATAGATAAAAATTGGTATCAATTTCCTCTCTCATTTCAGTTATTGTCACATAAATTGGCCCTTGTAGTGTCATTTCCTATTCCTGTTACGGAGCGTAATGAGTAGCTGGTACAGAGATAATACATCTCCGTTACAACCTGGAGCTGAAATCCTGCGAGCTGATGGCTGACAGGAGCTATGCATTATTCAGCTGCTAGGCAGTCTCATTAAACAAATTCAGCAAATGAGGTCAGGGTGTTATTTAAAATTAAGATTTTAAGTATTAAGCATGATTAGTATGTTTTGTTTTCATAGGCCGGCGCAGAACCTTGAGCTTTCAGCTGAGGCGGCCACTTGTTGAGTATCACCTCCTTCTACATTTTTAATGAAATTGACTAAACCCCTGGATTTAATTAGCTGTTCGTTACAGTGTGCTGGTGTACCTGGAGATGTAGGTGTGTTGAGAAGTCACTGGGTTTCTGATAGCTGAAAAAACATGAATTGCTTTAGTCACTGTTGCCTCTTTGACATTTTTGAAACTTAATCCAGGGTGGTTTTTCCCATAGGAATTCTGCAGCCCCTGGGGAAGAGCAACCACTGCCAGCTCTGGTCCTAACCAGGGCTGTGTCTGAGTGTAGTGGTGTTCCTTGCCTTCTCCAGGAGCTCTTTGGAAATGGTGTTCTGTCTCAGAATAACTACTTTTATTTTAGTTCTGGGTTGCATCCTCAGCCACTTTCACCCCACAGAGATGAGGTGTCAGTGGTGTCCAGGGACAGAACAAGAGGTGATGGGCACAAACTGGCCTAGAGGAAGTTCCACCTAACCCTGAGGAGGAACTTCTTTGCTGGGAGGGTGTCAGAGCCATGGGCCAGGCTGCCCATATTGGCTGGGGAGTCTCCATCTCTGGTGACATTCAAACCCCATGGTCCTGGACACAGTCCTGTGCCAATCAAGGGGATCCTGCTCTGGCAGGGGTTGGATGGATGATCTCCAGAGGTCCCTGCCAACCCCAACCAGTCTGTGATGCTGTATCTGAAGCCTCTCTGCCCCATGACACTCCACATCTCCCTCTCCCGTGACCCTGGTCCTGCCCCTCCACCCGCTTTTCAGCATCCCATCAGTCATCAGTGGACTCATGGAGCTGCAGGTGCCTGTCTCCCTGGGAATTCACCCATAGCACATTGCTCTGTGCAAAGCCCTTCCAGAAAGGTCCACAGCCTGTTTGCAGAGCTCTTGGCCATAGCTGGGCATTTCTGAGCTCAGCCTCCATTGTGCCATCAGCCAAGTTGTGCGCGGTCCAGTTAGAAATTTAAAGGTGAATAATTACATCAGTGTCGCTAAATACACCCCAATTACATGTTTTGGCTGACGAGTTACCGTGCCCAACATGTCAACAGCTATAATGCATACCATAATAGTAGATGTTGTTTGTTCTGTTCTGTCATTAGACTCTGTAATCTGTCACTGCTCATGTCATCCGTGACCGGCACCAACACCTTTAATTATCTTAACTTGCAGAATTAACTCTCAGCCAACTGGAAGGGAATTGCTGGGAGCTCTGGCCGCTGAGCGGCCGTGTGTGATTCCACGGTGATCCGCCGGGCCCGAGGCGCGTGCGAGCAGGCAGCAGGCCCGGGGCTGCGTGGGCCCTGCCGGCAGCCCGACTCAGTGAGTGCTCCTGGAGGGAAACTGATGCTCTATGCAGGACTGCAGATGGTTGTGCTGCAGTAGGTTCAGAGGTGGCTGCTGTAAAGGGTTTTTATTGAGATAAGGGCATGACCTCGAGACACGCGACCGTAACGGCCTGGGCGGAGTGGCGCTTCCTCCGTACCACAGGAGACTCACTGCAAATGAGCATCCCCTCAGTACCTGTGCTTGCTTGGGAAGGACTCTCAGGTGGTGTGACCCCGAGTGTCTCAGTGTGTTTGAGAGCCCTTGGATACCCTCGTGCCTACTGCTCAGTGTGCAGTGCCCAAGTAACCCAGATCTTGGGAGCAGCATGGTGTTGGCTGCGCTGCCATCCGCCTGTGGCACACGGGTGGTAGCCCCATGCACCCGGCAAGGTGGGCTATGGAAGGAGTTGGAAATCCATCCAGGGTGGCATTTTTGGTAGGGAAAGTCACTGGGAGAGTTGGGATGTGCTGGTGAGGCTGGATGTGAGCAGTGTAACAGACTCGTGTGGAAGCACCGGTACTCACAGCCGCCAGGCTCCACCATCTGCAGAAACAGAAGATAATCCACAAAGCGTGGAGCCACACTGGTTGGTGTGGGTCCCTTCCCCATCTTGTACTGGCCATACTTGGGAATCATTAAACCTCTATTTATGTTTTTAAGAAAGAAAGGTTATTTGGTGAGTTGAGCTTTCTCTATAGATTTTTGCTATGTAAAAATAGAAAGGCACTAGTTAAATCTTATGCCTCGCTCTGGAAACTAGCTCAGACTTGGAATTAAAGATGTGAAATGTCATTTTCTCTTTGTTATTGACCCATTTTGCCTAGGTGGTAATGTATACTGCGTGAGCTCAGCTACCTTAGGCAAAGCAAAGTGAATTAAGCTATATCAGCTTTTGGCAACTCCGAGCACTGGTATAATTTTCCTCCAGGTCTGAGAATGTCACGAGGTGAAATGTGTGTAGGGATATAAATGCTAAGAGAAACGAGGCTGAGAGGATATCTGAGATGTATTATGTATCTTTTCAAAGATAGGAAAAAAGCAGGAAGGGAAGGAGCTCATAAAAGCCGTAATGAAAAAAAATTACATCGCGTTGGACTTGGTGACTTCACTGTTTGCTTCATCTTGTGTTCTCCTAAATGTCCACGAGCCTGTAGGCAGGCAGAGTTATGCTCTGAGAAGGACTAATGTAGGAAATAGAAGGTCAAAACATAAATCACTCTGGTTTGTAATAGGTGATGGGTTTGCTCCTGCACGTGGATCCTTAAATCCTTTTTTGCAAGTCTAATGTGGTTTTGTCAGCAAATATATTTGAGAGGAGATACTCTGCCGGGATATTTTATGGGTAATTAACAAGTTTGGTTGCTTTTGGCAGGAGCACTAATGTCAGGTTGTGTGTTATTGAGGGCATAATCCTCTTCTTTTAATACCTGGAAATGGAAAGATGCTTTTCAGTGACAAGTGTGTTGTGTTTGGAGATGTTCACCTGCCTGTGAGAGGAAAAGGCTGCGTATGAGCAGCAAAGCTGTTCCCCTGCTCACTCAGCAGCTGCTCCGCTCTCGGAGCAGAGTCCTGTCCGACAGCACGTGAACTCTTGGTGCTTTCCAAATACCTGCCCAATATGTGGCAGAGAGCTCAGGTTTCCAGTTAGATCCAGGGTGGTCTGTAACTGTGGTTTGCCAAACTTTTCCATCCTTCTCCACCCTTGTTTCAGGCCGGTGGGACCTCCCATAAGACCATCATTGTGGGTTTTGCTGCCATTGGTGACAGTCAGAGGGGATAACTGACCCTCTGGTGGGGATAAACCCCCCGTGGCATAGAGGTGCTGCAGTAGCTCTTACATGTGTGTCTGGCAAAGGCAGCTTGACTGGAAACACGATCCCTGTTGAAGTCTTTGAATTGCTGAGGCACAATTTGCATGGTCGGCCGAGGCTGTGCCTGGAGAAGCTGGGGAAGTACCAGCAAGACAGTGGTTGAGTTTCTGCTTCTGGATCAAATGCACTTAATTTTTGTCTTTTGCATTGCAAAATGAGTGTAATCTTTCCCCCTGGAGCTAGTGGACAGCAGTGTGGAGGTTCATGTCTAGTGGGCTCATTTTGCAGGTTGAATTTCTTCATGTATTAACAGATACAGGGGCTGTTGGCTTCAAGCTATTTTCTAGGTCCTCGGCATAATCCAGCTGTGCTTTGCTAAATGAAATTTCACTGCCATAGAGATGCAAGTGCCAAGGATAGTGAAGTAGCAGTGATTGTGATGGCATAATATTGTGCTTGTCTGCTTTAGAGGGGAGGAAGAAATCCCGTGAAGGGTGTTACGGCTCCGCATGCAGAAGGACCGTGTGAACAGTGTGTAGAGCTTCCAGCGTTTAAGTGAAGTATAAAAGGTTCCTGATGGTGAACATGGATTGAGTGGGTCAAAAATAATCACTTTCTCAATGTCCCCAAGTACTGAATTCTGTAGAAAATTCATGAGGTTTGCAGCAGGACTATAATATCAGATCTACTGCGTGCATTTTAGATGTGTCTCAAGCTAATGGCTCACATGATGAGACAATAATGGCACCAGATGAACAGCCAAAAAGAGTCTTTAGCCTCCTCTTAAAATTTGAGGGGAAGCCTTTATTTGCTTTGTTTTCCTTTTTCATTTCTTTCTTCCTTCCACCAGTTTGAAAACGTGTGGTTTATATGTAAATGCTGCATTAAACGATTCCCAGGAAACGACCTTGTTTACTTGCTAACTGCACCTCTGAGTGGTGTGGAGGAGAAGTATTTGACCATTAAAAGCAGCATCCGAGCATCTGGCTCCCAGTGGTAAATATAATTAGCTGTTTTATTCCATTCTTGCAGTGCCTGTCCTTTAGGCAGCCTGGTGAAGGGTAGTTCAGGCTCCAGCTCCCTCCGCACAAGCAGAGCTCGGGTCCCTCTTCAACAGCACAACTGGACGGGGTGAACAGGCTGCTCTCCTCGAGGTTTGGGTTCATTCAAGACATGGACCCCTCACCTGGGGGTGAATCCCTCCTTCTCCTGTTTCCTGGGAGATGGGGGTGTGCCAGGGTGCTTGCTGTGATTGTAGGGAACCCAGTTTGTGAGAGTGGATGGGAGGAAACGTGCAGACAAGGGGTCGCAGGGCTGTCCTACAGTCAGGTATTTAGGGAATAAGGCACCAGCTCCAGCCCTCCTGTCAGAGGTGGAAAGGAACAGTGGAAATACAAAGGTTGGTGGTGTTAATGCTTAAGTGTACAAAAACATGATGAGACACAAAATTCCTTTAGCTTTGCAAGTTTAATTTGAAAAAAAAAACAGCACCATCACCCAAAACAGATTTATCTCAGAATTTTAGTACAACTTTAACCAGACCAATGCCATTATCCTTTGAGGCAGGGTGTGGTTGGAGGGCTGGTATTATGATATTAATTTATATATTAAATCCACAGAATCATCTTCATTTTCAGCCTATGTTGCTGGGCTTTTCCATCCCATCACCTGCTGCAATGTGCTGGAGCTGTGCAGACCAAACCGTGTCACAGCTACGCCACAACCACATCACCTTCCTCTTCCTCCCCCTGCTCTGTTTCAGCACAATCTGGCTGCAGTGCTGATGGAGGAGTGGCCCCAAGTGCAGTCTAATTCAAGTCCCACCAGCCACCCCTAATTTTCTGTGTACCATCTACAGACCTTGTAGGGACCGATTGGCTGAGTGCAACCTGAGCAAGATGATTTGGTGGTATTAATCACGCTGCAGCAATCCAATTAGGGCCTGAAGGAGTTGGGTACTGAGTTTCACTCAGAATTTTGTGGTTCTTTCATCTTGCCTCCCCAGCCTGTGTGTCATTATGCCATGCACGCTAGACATGATGAGAAAATTGCTGTACTATTGATGCTGATTCTTTAAAAAGGGAAAACTGGGACCAAATAATTTGACTAGCAAATACCGGTCTTTGAATCAGCCTGGGAATTAGTAGGATAAATAAACTAAAGCATTTTGAGTTGGCAGGCACTTCAAGATAAATGCTATCCAAATTACACACATGCCATTTGGTACATCTCTGGTTGTTGCCCTTTCTGGTTTGAAAGTAGCAGAGCAGATTTGGCAGATGAATTCCTGCTTCACACCCATAAACAGCAGGGGGAAAAAAATAATAAAAAGATGTTATTCACTCATAAGCAGAAAAAAATAAACATAGAGGGCTAATACTGTTCTACAACCTGGGTACCATGAAAAATAACTTGAAAAAGGAGTTTTCAGGAGAACAAAATTTCTCGATTTGCTTCTAGATGTCCCGTTGTTGTCTGGTCCTTTTGTTTAGGACCTAAAATTGCCATTTGCTGGGGATTATGAACATGTTAGAAAGAAACTGCCTGGCCCTCCCTGCCCTGGGCACCAGCCCGTCTCCAGCTCTCCTGGAGCCCCTCGAGGGGCTGGAAGGGGCTCAGAGGTCTCCCCAGAAGCAGCTTCTCTTCTCCTCTCCAGGCTGAGCCACCCAGCTCCCCCAGCCTGGTACAGAGCAGAGCTGCTCCAGCCTTCAGGACATCTCCAGGGCTCCTGAGGACTTGCTCCAACAGCAAGCTGGCCTTTTCCCAGTGAGAACCTGAAATCCCATGGGTAAATATCCCCTCAGTGCCATGCACTATGTTCTCCTTAATAGACCTGTCCCCACCAGCAGGTGCCTTTAGAGAACCCTTCCAAAAAACCCAAAATGCCAATAACTTAAGCCACACAGGTTGGCACGGTGCTGGCCCACAGCGGGAAGTGAAGGAAGGCACTTGGAGACCCAACCTCCACCTAGAAATTTCTATCATTAGCTGTTTCTTAGGAAAAAATGCCTGCAGCAGAACCAGCAGCACTAGTCACCAAGGTCTGGCTTTATTAGTTTCCAGATGACTGTGTGATATTCTGAAATTAAGCCCAGCGTGTGAGGATGGCAGCGGTGCTCCCCACCCAGGAGATGGTATTTTCTCCATGTAAAATATGTAGAGCACCACGAGCTCATCTTGCCCCGTGAAATCCAGTGGATGACTATGAGACAGGGTTCTTTTTTGACCAGTGAGATGGTGAGATGTGCCTGGAGTGACTGGTGGGGCGCTCCCGGACAGGCAGCAGCCCCATCACTCCATCCGTGGTGTGGGGCTGATCACAGAAACTCCGATTCAAAACCACTTACCTAAGGATGAAAAATTGTCTTGGACTGCCTATGCTTTCAGAAGATAGATTCACTGTAACCTATTGACTTAAACAGATAAGAATCGTGTGTTATAAATGCATGTTGGGAAGTACAAGTTCTTTTTTAATTAAAAAAAATGCACAGGGGATGCGGGATGAATACTGAAGGAGCGTGGTCCATCCCCTCCCATTAGTGAGAAGACAACACAGAGCTGTAGCCAAATATAAAAGCATTAAAATAATTAATTTTCAGTTTTATTGTGTGTCAACAGAAATGTATGATAATAAGCATTTTTTTGCAAGAACTGTAGATTAAGCATTTTTCTCTACATCAGGCTTGTGCTAAAAATGTCCTTGCTTTAATGTAGAACAAATAGCCTGTGGATCCCCTGGAAGATGTTATTACCAGTGCTCCGTGTAGCTTGCTTCTGGTGTCCCCAGAGCAGGTAAGGTTGGTAGAAGCTGATGGCAAATACCAAATGAAAGGAAAAGTAAGATCAGGAGAGGAAAGAGAAAAAGAAATGAGGCTACTATGTAGGTTAAGAACTGTTTAGTATGAGATCACCAAAAAGGAGTTTGAGAAGTGACAGTTTTTGTTGAAAAACACCACAAATGGGTTTTTCTACCTATACCCAGATACTGACTAGGAGGCAAGAGCCAGTGCCAGGGGAGTTTCACCTGTCATTTTTTGGTAATACACAGCTGAGTGTTCAGTGTGTGAAGAGTGGGGAGGGGAGAGAGCCTACAGGTATTATAGATGCCCCCACAGGTATTAAAGGTGTTAAAATGGGAGTGGAGGGGCTGGGGTGGGACCGAGGCTTGCGGGGAGGGGAAAGGACCAGCTGCTTCCCAGAGTGGTGTTGTGCTGCAGAGGAGAACCATCACTGGTTAAAGACACAAATAGAGAGCTCTCCCAGCTTCTGGAGATCTTCTGTGCTACCCTGACAATGTGCTGAGCCTGCATAAAGAGATTTGCCCTCGGAGCAAAAGCCATGGGGGTGTTTAGCCTCCACCACCCTGCAGGCTCCAAGACTTTCCCAGCAGCCCCCAGCAGTGAAAGTGAAGCAGCAGCGAGGTGAAACGCCTTATTTGCAGTGTTGGGGAGGTCACTGGAGGAGCTTCACACCCTTCTCCCTTCCTCATCATCGCTGAGATCTCTTTAAGGGGTTTTAGCTGCTGTTTTGCAGGAGGCTCTGTTGACTGTGTGCTATTGACACGTTCTCAGCTTAAAACCGTTATTATGTTAAAGCCCTGGATTTAGAAACTAATTACAAGACATTAATAGCTAAGCCCTGAGAGCTAAGTCACACAAATATTGCTATCTGTAAAGTTGAATATACAAAAACTGTCTGAACTGCTGACTTAGTAACTGGAGTCCAAAAGCAATCTGCAAGGTGGCAATAAATCTGAGCACGATCCTCCACGACTGTTCTAATGTGCCCGTGAAATTAACGGCGCCGTGGTTAGGAAACTCCTATCAGGGAACCTGGCAATATTTTTTTTCCCTGGGTAGGTTAATTATCACTAATGTAATTATTTTTTGTACTGATTTTTATTTTAATCAAACATTGCATGAAACAATTTAGTTCAGAACAAATAGCTTATTACAGGAATGTTTGTGGTGGAGAGGGGGAAAAAAAAAAGCAGCGATGTTTGAATTATAAACACATATTGAGTTACTTTATTCATTAAAATGAACAATTATGTTAGGCCTTGTGAGACAGACTAAGCATTTCTTGTTAATGTTTGTTCTGTAGTGAAGATAATGAGAATTTATATTTGAAGTGGAGCCCATCCCTCCAGCTCAAGGCACTTATGAACTGGGAGTTGGGAGAGCTTGAGGGGGGCAGGGAAGAGGTAACGTCTCGCTGAGACGGCTGCTGCATTGCCCTGTGGTTTTCTTTTGTGGGCTGTTGGGTTGGGGTTTGGATGTTTTCCCCCATACTGGTAGGGCAAACACAGCATCCCACTGCAATGTCCTGGCTGTGCTGCATCCAAGTCCCATGGAGCAGGGCCAACTTGTCAGTTTGTTTTGCACCAGTTGTTTTGAATGTCCTTCAACGAACCAGTTGTGGGCTTGTTCACACTTGTCAGGTCAACTCATCAGTGGATGGACTATGATAGCATCAGTCTGCATGATATACAGTCAAAGATGTGCCTCTTATGGTGATAACTGGATGGTGGGAATATCCATGAGTTTTGGAGGCATTAGACACGTGTTTGCAGCATCTAGTGCAGTTGTTTATTGTGGCTCTCGGTCCTCATTTGGTCAAGTGCTAAGTTCAGGATGCCAGACTGTTGGGTGGCTGTGGGTACATTGTGTCCAGCTTCATCTGAAAGGGCTGCTGGTTTGTGGAAAATCAATTCCCTAAGCTCCCATGGGCTGCTTCTGTATGTGGCTTCAATGGAATGTTCAACATTGAAAAAGCCACATTTGTGTTAATTGCAAGAGTGCTTTACCATGATTTATGAAATTGTTTACTTAGAGCTTTCCAGATTATGACTGGAATTTTCAGATAATCACTCCTTGATTATGGAATATGAGCTTTGCTTATAGGAATGTAGGGTTTGTAAGTGTGTAGCACTCTTCCTCCTGGGATCTCAAAGATTTCTGCAGGTCGTCTTCATAAAAAAGATGATTGGCAGCTGCTTCAGCTTACAGGTGGGGAAACAGGGGAAAAATGTGTGAAGTGGATCAGATCTGCCTTGGGGCAGGGTCAGCAAAAGAGCATGAACCTTCCAAGTCCATATCTGCTGATTCTCCAGTTCACCTTGTCATCTGTGGTGTTGGTTGATGTGGCTCAGTGATGAGTCTTGGTGGGCAGAGTTGGTTGCAGAGCGAAACAGCGACCGAGCCGGCGTTGTGGTTCCTACCCCTGAATGAAATGCTCTGCAGTTGTGGTTTTGTGGAAGCTCTTTTTATGGTAATTGTGGACAAAAGTTTTCATCAGGATTTTATCATCCCACTCCTGAATACAGGAAGATACTTAATAAGCAGTCTCCAGTTCACAGTGAATAAAATAGTGGGGAGAAGTCACTGAACTTTTCAGGTCAGGATTTAAATAAATGCAAGAAATGGCTGAATATAACCATTACTCCCCACAATAGAAGTATTTTTTAGATCCAGGTTCTCAAAGGCTGTTATTTCAAGGAAACTGCAGCAAAAGCTGGAAGAAGGAAGGAGGGGGGAAGGGATTCAGGAACAAAGGGCATCAGGCACAATTACTCAGTCTTAGAGCAACCAAATATGCAGATGAACATTGTAATGCCCTTGTGTTTCTGAAAGGAGTTGCAAAACCATGAGTTGCTTCAAAGAAAAAGATGGTTCTGAAACATTCTAGCCATGGTATCTTTGCAGAATAACACACCTTTAGGCTGTCCTGACTATCCAGCAGTGCCATGGGATACGTTGGAGAATATGGAAATTCACCCTTTGTAGTTGTGCAGGGGGTGTTGGGGGGGTGATACAGGTTAATAATTCAGTGGGTCAGTGAGATATTAATTAGCACGCAGAAAATCAGTGCAGATCCTTCCATCACTGCAGATGGGGCCATCCCCTTGCAGTCAGTTTTGCAGCAGCCCTGCAGCCAGGGTGCCTTTCTCCTGTCACATCGACAGCTGCTGTAGGAGGGCGTCGGGCACCGTCGGTGTTCACCGGTTCACAGCAGAGGAGGCTCCAGCCGGGCCGGTGTGTCCCACTCCCCAGGTGAGTCACGGTCACCCTGTCGCCCTTCCCAGTAAGCGATGGAGAAGAGTGAGAGAAGACACAACCTGTGAGTTGGTTTCCTGAGGAGAAGTGATGACATTTTCATTTCACCTGCTCTACAGGTCAGAAATCTCAGCCCTCTTTCACTTTCCTCATTCCCTCTCTGGTTCCCTTCCCTGCTAACGAGTAAGTTACACAGACGCGTCCCAGCTTACACCAGCTCTCCTGCAACGCATATGCACCACCAAGGAGATCATCCACAGGTTTGTACAGGGCTTACCAGCCCTTACTAGTCGGAGCAGTGATGTAGTTGGACATAGAAATGGATTTCCTGATTCCTTGTAAGAGCTTTGAGTAAGACCAAACTGCCATTTACCAGTGCAAGTAAATGTGTCTTTGTATTCGTTTTTATCACCATTATTCCTCTGCCTTCTGTCAGCTCCACACCTTCAGCTCAGCACAGGATGAGAGGAGAGTTCATGGGTCTATTTTATTTTTTTTCCCAGAGTAAGCTGTGAATATCAAAGGTTAATGAAGTTTCTCGAGCAGTGGCAGACCTCTAGGATATCTGTTATTGAGGGATTATTTTTAAAACATTCATGGCAGAGACTCTAGGTAGTGTAGTACTTGAGCAGTGTGTGACTTCAGGGGTTTCTGAATATGTGAAATCAAGATGATACAGGTTCTATTCTGAATTAAATTAGGAAAGTGCAACTTAATCCTTCAACTCAAGACTTGCAAACCCAGTCTTCCAGTTCTCATTAATAATCAAGGCAGCTGATTCAAGAAACTCATCTTAGAATTTTTGACTTGCAGGGAAAATTGTGGAGATGGTAAAGCATTTAAGTAACCTTAAAAATAAATAGCTGAAATTTAGCTTTTAATAACACTCACATCCACCCCAGAGGTGAGGTGTTACATCTGAACAGCCACACAGGCACGAACACACAGTTTGCCACTGGAGCCACAGGACTTTGACTGGGCAACTGAGTTGGAAATGGGAAGATGACTGTCAGGACCTTCCCAGTGGTTCCAGTCTGGACTGTTGCAGGGAGCTCCAGTGATAAACCTCCCCTGTTGTCTTGGCCAGAGGACTTGTTCTGGAATATTTTGAAATGGTTTGTGAATCTCAGTTATCTGCACTACTTGGAGTGCACTTTTTGCACCTACTGTGGAGTTCAGGTTCTTAAGGCTGCAGAACAGGTGAGACTCCATTTATTTAATATAATCATTTATTATTAGCATTCCCAGAAGCATGTGTGCTGTATCAAAAGCAGACTGTGACTTTGAAACAAATTATTATTGAATTATTGCATTTTTCATTGAAGACTATTTTTGGTCCTCCCTATTTCACACAGGGCTGATGTTGTGGGTCTTGCCACATTTTCACTGATTCCATGCCCTATATGAGACACATTTCCACCTCATGTAGAATATTGCCTGGTCAGCTGCTGTTCCTCAGTGGGAGACCCCTTGTTCTGGTTTAGGTAAGGAGCCCAGGCTCTAGATGCAGGAGAAGTGGTTATGGGAAAGTACCTGCTTCCATCCCTCGAGCCATTGCAGTGTTCTTACTCCTGAAAGGAGGAGGAGGAGGTTTGCACTCGTTGTTGTGTGTCTTTCTACCAGAACATGCTGCTGGCAGAGGTGAAGGCAGCTCGTGCAGGCAGGCAGTGGAGTCCTGGGCAGAGGCACCAGCCTCTGAGGTTCCTAGAAAATAGGATATAAACCAAATATAAAGGTTGTCAGTTTGTTCTTCCTCTGCTGGAGGTTCCTCCTTGGTCCCCCCTCCTTCTGTGTGTGCCCCCCACCACCCCACCAGCACGTCTGTCTAACCAGCCCCTCTCCCCTTGCCTTGCAGCTCGATGAAATGCAGTGGGGCAGAGGCGTGCGCGAGGTCCCGCCCTCGGTGTGCAGCCTGCCCTGCAAGCCGGGCGAGAGGAAGAAGATGGTGAAGGGGATGCCGTGCTGCTGGCACTGCGAGCTCTGCGACGGATACCAGTACCAGGCCGACGAGGTCACCTGCCTGCTCTGCTCCTACAACGAGCGGCCCAACGAGAACCGGACGGGCTGCCGCTCCATCCCCATCGTCAAGCTGGAGTGGCACTCGCCCTGGGCCGTGATCCCCGTCTTCTTGGCCATGCTGGGAATCATCGCCACCATTTTTGTCATGGCGACCTTCATCAGGTACAACGACACCCCCATCGTCCGGGCCTCCGGCAGGGAGCTCAGCTACGTCCTCCTGACGGGGATATTTCTGTGCTACATAATCACGTTCCTGATGATCGCCAAGCCCAACGTCGCCGTGTGCTCCTTCCGCCGCGTCTTCCTGGGCCTGGGGATGTGCATCAGCTACGCGGCCCTCTTGACTAAAACAAACCGCATCTACCGCATCTTCGAGCAGGGCAAGAAGTCGGTGACGGCCCCGAGGCTCATCAGCCCCACGTCGCAGCTGGCCATCACGTCGAGTTTGATATCCGTGCAGCTTCTAGGGGTCTTTATCTGGTTTGCAGTTGACCCACCCAACATCATCATAGATTATGATGAGCAGAAAACTATGAACCCTGACCAAGCCAGAGGAGTTCTCAAATGTGACATTACGGATCTACAAATCATTTGCTCCTTGGGTTATAGCATTCTACTGATGGTTACGTGTACTGTGTATGCCATCAAGACTCGGGGTGTCCCAGAGAACTTCAATGAAGCTAAGCCCATTGGATTCACTATGTACACTACCTGTATAGTATGGCTTGCCTTCATTCCAATATTTTTTGGCACTGCCCAGTCAGCTGAAAAGGTAGGTGACCATGAGCAAACGTGCGTCTGCTGCCTCGGCATTGATTTCACTTGTAAGCTACGTGCTGTTGCTCGGCTTTACACAGACTTTACAACGAGCTGCCCGGTTAGCTGGCTGCTGGGACGTGTCCAACACGGAGCACTGTTTTCCCTCTCCATTTAGAGGGTGGGCTATTCATCTGGTAAACTGGCAAGTGGTCAATAGCAATCATATTAGCCATTAGTTTTATTGTTGCATCCGTTTCAGATGTATCCTTTCAGCAGGGTAAGTGGGAATTAGCTGTCGTGTTGTCCAGAAAGAGCCTTCTCTTAACTAAATCATTTTGAATAGGAGATGCAAGCAAAAAAAAAACCTGTCCAGAAATAATCAAGCAGACTCCTCCTCTCCTGGCCTTCAGCACTAAGGGCAGTGTGCAGTTTGATGAATGCTGTTCTTCACAACTCACAGCCTCAGGGCACGTCAGGTCTCAGCAAATCTCCTGTCCAGCTGCTGAGGCTGGGCTCACAGGGCTAGAGGTCTGCTTCTGCTTCTCTCTGGACCTTGTTTGGAGGTAGCTGTTACTCCCAAGTGATTCAGCAAATACCTGCTACTCTCATCTTTAGGCAGAAATGGAAATATTCAGCTGTCCTGAACTGCTGCCAGAGCATTTTACACTCCCCAGCCCTGACCCAATCTCCCTTCCCCACCTGGAGATGACCACTGCCATGTCACCTTACCCAGAGCATCGCTGGCCTCGCTTCTCACCTTCTTCCACAGATCTTGTGTGGATTTAGTAGTGTACTGTCACTTGTCCCTGTGACTCAACCCAGATTTCCCCTTGCAGGGAGGAACTCTGGCATCTTGCTGCTTTTCACAGAATCATAGAATTATTAAGGCTGGAAATGACCCCTAAGATCATCCAGTCCAACCATTAACCTACTGCCACCAAGTCTACCCCCCAGCCTCTTCTCTTCATTTAATGTTTGTTCCTTACCACAAGACTTGGGCACTGCTGTGGATAAATTCCTCACAGCTTTTAAAGGAGTGAGTAAGCTTCAGATCCCAGCTAACACATCTCATTCTGGGCTGGGGATGTCCTTCCCAAAGCGGCAGCTGTTCAATTCACAGCCCATTGCAGTGAAACAGGAGGAAGGCAGCAGCAGGCTCTGGGCAGGTTGATGCTCTGGCTACGAGTCTCTTCCTTGCCTGCACCAGAGCTTTGTTCTTCACAGCTCAGGGGGTTGGTTGTACAGAGATTTGCCATCATTTGCCCTCACTTTGCCAGCACAAGAGGGGATCACCCAGGGGGTTACAGAGGGCTTCAGGTACCACCTCACCCGTGCAGTGGGCTTTACCAGCAGACATTGCCTCTCTGACAGGAATTAATGTCATCCAGAAAGGAGCTCTGCCAAGTCTCACCAAGGCTTCAAACACCTCTGCTCTCGCTGTCGAGGGAGAGACAAGGAACAGCGTAAGCGGCTTTAAGCACAGTTGGCCCCATCGGTACCTTTGGCCTGGCGCGGGGAGTGCAGCGCCGCTCGGTGCTCCGGCCCGGGCGCGCCTCGGGCCTGCTGCTGGCCTAGATGAAGTGCTTGAAATTGTTGTCTGCAAAGATGTAACCAGGGGAGAGAAAGACCCAAAGAACTTCAAAGGCTGCTGCCGGCGTTGAGAACCATTCAGAAGGCCAAGCTGCAGGTTTCTGTGTAGGCACACGCTGAATCCCTCTGTGCTGCGTTGAAAGGGTGAGAGTCTTGGTCACATTCACTCAGGACAGTGAAGAGGATTACAGCACAGAAGAAGGTACCAGATAAAGTAAACAGCCCTTCCCTTTGTGCTCTGCCCCACTCTCCAAGCAGAGGCGGTGGCACTGGCCACAGCCCAGCCCCCACGTGTGTCTCTGGGGCTCACTGCAGCTCCCTGGACTGGGGTGTGCTGGTCCTTGTCCAACTGCCGCCCAATGCCATGCAGGAACACACTCAGCCCCATCCCATGGCCAGTCCCTTGGGACCCCCAAGCCTGGAGGCACTGGCAAGACACCACCTGTAGCACATTCAGCCAGGACACCCTGCCAAATCCAAGTGCCATCCCTGCAGCAGCTCCACTGCTTCGCTTTCTTCCCTGTCTCTCTCTTTTTTTTTTTTTTTTTTTTGTGGGGGTGTGGGGATTGTGCTTTTTTGTGATTGCCAGTGATTTCCTGTCAGATATTTTCTCTGGAAAATATTGTGCTTAAGCTTAGCCACACAGTTCTCTGCTGAAATGGAAATTGCATCTGCTGAAAATCTCAGGCAACACAATCTTTTAGGCTGAGGAATGGTGTTATATATAATGTTCTGATTTTCGCCGTATGGATTTATTTTATTCTATCGATAAATACAAGCATAATGTTGTTGGGTAGGAAGCATATTGAAAATACCTACCTTGTTCCAAGTAGGGAACAACCTCAAGAACTAGAAGTACACTGCAAGTAATTGATAACAGGCAGAACATTCCGGCAGTAGCGCTGGCATCAGGCTGGGGGGAGGCGGAGTGGTTCGAGGGCAGCCAGATACCAGAGTCTGTGCTACAGCAGGGGGAGAAAACACTCAGTGTATGGGAGGTGCCACACGAAATAGTGAATTCCTGACCTCTCTGCAGCTCATGTTTACTCAGCCAGTTTCTTTATGTGCTCTCTGCAAATCCTGATGAACACGGGGTCAGTTATGGTTTGTAGGCTTCGGTTGGTAATGCAGCGTGGCGTTCCTCGCGGGCCTGGAGCGTGGTCGTGCTTCCCATGGCTCACCACTCCTTGAGTGCTGCTGCTTTGATGCTGGTCACGTGGCCATCGCCCTTGGGGGCTGTGTTTTGGGGGGTGGGGTTGTGTTTTCCTGTATCTCTTCGTATATAGTCGAAAATGCTGATGTAACCTTTGTGTGAGGAGCAGGACGAGATGCTGGGGACTGGAACTGTGCCATGTCTTTGCTCTGGAGAGCCACAAAATGCAGGGAGGAGTCTCTGCAGAGAGGAGGGGGCTCTTTCTGAGCAGCTCCCAGTGCCCAAGGCCAAGGTTGATGGGGCAGTGGGGTTGAGCCCAGGGAACGGTGTTGAGCCCAGGGGATGTTGTCCACCCCCACCCGCTACCCATTCCTGCCCCCATGTTGCTCAGCTCAACCCAGGCGTTCAGAAGGGGGACTGTAGGGACTGAATGCTGCTTTTACACTCCCAGTGTAATTGTTTTTGACAACAAAACTATTTTAAATTCTCCACGGATGTGTGGGTATCTTATCAGAAACAAAGTTGCCTCAAAGAGCTGTTAAGCCAATTACAGGAGTCATAGCTCCACGGCAGAGTCAATACAGAGTGGCACTTGAAAAGAGCACAGATTGCTGTGCTGTAAGGTCAGGCAAAATCAATAAACCAAATTGAGTCAAAATTCCAGAGTCCAGAAAGATGGGAAGGTCCCTATGGAAGGTGTGGGAACGAGTCCTGCGGGAAGCTGCGGCCCTGCCTCGAGGCTGAGGGCTCCCTGCAGCCTCTGAGGGTTAGTAATCACCTGTGACCTGAATTACCCCTCTCTGATGGTAAGTCTGGTTCCCAGAGGCAGGACACTGCAGCAGGGGATTGCTGGGGCTGACCAGAATAACATCCCCCTGCCCCATCCCTGCTGTGCTCCTCCTTGCTGGAGCCTCAGGACCCCAGGCTCGGACTCTGCTGGGGATGCTGGGTTTGTTCCTTCCCCAGAGGCTGCTTGTTCCCTGGCAGCATGTTTCAGGAGATGCTTTGAGGAATAACCTGGTTTCACAAGATCACTTTTCTTTCCTTGATTATTTGTCAATGGATATTATTGTATGTATTGTGACAGAGTATGTGAGATGCTCTGAAACTCCCTGGAGACACCAATGCATAGGTGGATTTGGGGGTATAGGTCTCTCTTGTAATGTCAATACCTTAAAAATGTTGCTATTGTGGGTTTCTGGAGGTGATATTTGGATGGTAAAAGCAAAGTGAAGGAGAAAAAGGATCTGTAGTTAAATCAATGTGATATGCAGAGCCCTTAAAATACTGGTGCTGTTCTCCCATATAAAATTCAATTGATTGTCAGGAAAAACAACATTTTTCAACGCTCCTTACTGGCATCTCTTCAACCTTATTAGTGTAACGTGGTTGTATTTCTGACTCAGTGGATATTCAGCAGTGGCCAAGGATGGCAGGTAGAAGATCTCCTCCCAGACCTGTGCGTGGCAACCCCAGCCAGATCCTTCTGCTCTGTCCATCAGGCTGTCTGTCCATCAGGCTGTCTGTCCATCAGGCTGTCAGTCCATCAGGCTGTCTGTCCCTGCACTTGGTGCCAGGTGGCAAAGACAGGCAGCAGAACCTCTTCACAGGCTGCCAGCAAAGCCTGAAGCAGTAGTAGCCTTCATCCCTTTCCTCCTCATCCACAGGAGAAGATCCTGGGATAAAAATTACATCCTACATTTGCATTAAGCTTTTTGAAATAATTTCCTCTAAAACAAATTTCACCTGAAGGATGATGGGTGGCTACAGAAACACCGAGTTTGGATAGATCAGTGGTGTATGACGATGAGTAGTGCAGGAGGAAGCACCTGTGGGTTCATGTTAAATAGCTTTGGCTTGTGTGGGTTTCTCTTGCCACAGTGTTCCCTCTCCTCCTAATGATGTTTAGTGATGATTAGAAGGACTATGAGCTCAGAAGATATTTTCTTCTCCTACAGATATTTACTATTGCCATATATATTTATATGCTGTTGTTTAAATTTCCCCAGTCCCTAGCGTGTGATACTGGAAAATGAGATCCCTTGAACAGCAAACCTGGACACCCACCCGTGCCCTGCAGCAGGGGTGCCAGGGCCCACCCGGGCACCCCGCTGGCCCGAAGCCACAGGCTGCTCTGGGCTCTGCACAGGGACCAACACTCCCCTCGCTGGTGCATCGGGGAGCACGGCCCCCTCAGGCTCTGGAGGGGGCTGCACCTTGGAGACTCACCAGAGCTGGAACCATTAGATTAAAAGAAATCATCATCTCTGCAGGTTTGAAGTCAGTATCTGTGCTCTATGTACAGATGTTGTTGTGTATGTAGAATAGTCCCCTAAGACCCTATTTCCTCAAATCATGTCATTGAACCAGTGTAGAGGGATATGTCATCGTTTCACGGAGAGCGTGTTGCCTTGTAGCTGTGATTACTTTTATTCAGTAATTGCTAAGATTAACATACTCCACTTCAGGATGTGTCCACAAGCTAGCAATACCTGTCAACATGCTCCTGAAGAAATTCTCCAAACGGGAATTTTTCTCTAGAAGTACTTTCAGGACCTATTTCTAGTTAAAGAAGTCTGACTCGGAGTGGTGATGATTTCTCAGCCACTGTGGTCTCCCCCCCTTGGGAGCTTTGTTCAGCCCAGAATGAAGAGGGCAAGATTGACCACACAGTCATTCTTTCCCATCAGCCTTTTTCTGCACCCAGGTTGGACAAACCTTTGGTTGTTCAATTGCAATACCGCCACTATGAAATCTGAACTCATTGATCCTAACTGCTCTTCCACCTTCGTTCCCGTTTCTCTATTTTTCTTAATGCCCATTTTATTCAAATCAATAAGCAGAGCAAGTCAGGTATATTTGGCAGCACAATTTTTACTTAGTGTGTTGAATATTACATAAATACTATAATTTAAAGGCACATGTAAAGTGGATTCTTATTCAGATTAAATAATGTCACATTATCATGGTAGCACTTCAGCATATGTTCTATTTTTTGGTGAAACTAAGTTACCCTTCAATTCTCTGCAGCACAAATACTCATTAACCAGGTAGGACACACATTTATTTTCTCCCCTGGGAAGGCTTGAGATTACAGTTGCTATAGCAATGGTACATATATGGATTTTGGAGTTATGAGGATTTTAATGCAACATTTGTGGGAGTGTTTTGCTCTTGGATGGTTGAGAAAATCGGGCTTTGAGGTTCACAGGGAATGTGACTTTGAATCTACCATAATTTGGGGCTCATACGAGGACAGTCGTGAATTGTGGGTTTCATCTGAAGAGGTGTTCTAGTAATAGTACCTGTGTAAAACTCATTAGCCACAAAGACTAATTTCTCTCATGAATATGCTTTCAGTTTACCCATTGTTTTGTTATCTTGGGGATCTGCATGGTCAGATACTAAAGTTCATCATTTTATCCAGCCTTGAGTTAGTGTCTCAGGGAAGCCCATGGAGTGCAACAACCTGGCATCAGGGTTCTCCTGAGACCAGCCTGACCTGAAGAGCAGCTTTGCATGATTTCAGCTAAAGCCCTCCAGGATGAAGCTGTAGGGTCTGGAGAGCCTCCAAGAAGAGGCTATAAAAGAAGAAGGTCTGTGTTGTGGACTACTGAGCCAGTCACAGTGGGTGCAGAGGGTTTTGTTTTCATTGAGAGAAAATTGAGTTTTCTTTGAAATGTCGAAATTCAGCGATCCATGGGGTTTTGTTGTTGTGGCTGGGATAACTTTTATAGTAAATCTGATCTTGGTGGTCTGTATATTTATGGGGATAAGATCTAGAAGAGCACTATGGTAAAGTAAAAGGATATTAAAACCCTTGCTAGTACCTTTAAGTTAATTCCTGTAGAAATAATCAAATATACTTGTAATTTCTTGGTAAAATCCTCAATAAGATTTATTTTATTACCTTCTTCATTCACATTGTCTTCCAAGTGGAAAAGGCTGTTGTTACCAGCTGAAATACAGCACAAACACCCTGCAGAGTGTCACAGCTGCCAGTGCTGTGACCCTAAAGAACTCAACAGCCACAGCATTGGAGGGGTTGGAGGGGACCTCAGGAGATCATCGAGCCCCCAGTCGGTCTCCACATGGACCAAAGCAGTGAGTGCTACAGGAGCTTTGAGCTCTGGATGGTTGACACTTGTTTCTCTCTCGTGGGCTTTGGTGGGAGGTTTCTCCCCCGAGCAGACCCACAGCTCACCGAGCAGAGCTGCTTGTGGCCTTCAGTGGCTGCTTTGAGGACTCCTGAGGGAGAGTCGAGCTCGGGAAGAGGTCATGTAACTATCTGGGAGCACTAATTGCTTCAGGGAGTAGATGAGCTCGTCAGGAATACCTGCCCCAGCTCCCTCTGCTTCCTGATGCTGTCAGAACAATCTAAACAAGGAAAACAAAGGATGGGGGTGAAGCAAAGTCAGAGCAGCCTAACCTCGGGGTGTACCGTGCCCCGACCATCCCGTTGGGGTGAAGCACTTGGAGTCACTTCACTAAAGTACGAAATATTCCCCAAAGTTTTGCTGCTCTCAGAAGTGAGGCTGAAAGGGAGTATTAGTACATGGTGCCATGAAATTTCCTGTAATTGCTTTTCTGTGCTGTGTAGAAAACAATGAGTGGTGGGGAAATATCTCTGTGTATTTAAACATCTTTTAAAAGCTTTAATTTCCACTTGTTTCTGGAACTGTAGAATGATTTGGGATCTTTGCACCACTGATTTGTGTGGTGTTCAGCCAGGCAAAGATCGAATCCAATAATAACAGCAATAACTCTTCCTTACACGCAGGAGAAACCTGAAGTGTGTTGCTCATGGATTTAAAAGCCACCAGTTAGAAGCCACCCTGTGTCAGCTGGTGAGCTGCCAGCTTAGGAGCACTCAGAGGTGTGGATTCAGGAGGAAAGGTGTGTGTGCCCATGGAGGTGCCCTCCAGGACTGGGGTGTTACTGGCAGCATCCTCAAGTGGGGAGGTGGGAATCCCAGCCAGGCAGAAAATAGTCACCAGGGACTTAGCCAGGATGTGGCAGCTGTCACCTGTGCTCCTTGAGGAGGACTCTAGTGACTGGCAGAATGAAGAACTTCTGGTGATAAACACATTGCCCACAGTGCTGCTTGGTGTGTGTCCCCCCACACCGCTCCCTGAGGAGGGGTTTGTACCTGTGCTCTCTCTCTGGGGCATCTCCTGTCCCAGCACCCCACGGTGCTCAGCACCTTCTAAGACCAGCCAGGCCAGGAAAAGCTGTGGGACCTCTAAGATTGCAGGTCTGTGTTGTGTGCATCAGCAAGGCAGGTGTTTAAAGCTAGGTAACGGGGAGAAGTGCATACTCTGGGTGAAATAAGAGATGATTAGAGTAATTAGATCCTCCTCAGAAGACCATAAATTAATGGTGATTATGATTCTTGAAACAACAGAAGCATAAGGTACCTCTAACATCGATCTGTTTTATCACATTTGCTGCATTGTAATGCTCCTTTAATGTTAATATGTACTTTTGTGGTAAAATCTAATTGAAAACACTGATCAGGCAGAGCCCAGGGCCACAATCATGTTCCACATAATTACCTAAGGAGGAGGCTGCTCCACTGTTTCCAGTGGAGGGATGCCACCAACTGTTAGCCAGGTATAAGCGACGCAGCCGCCCTGCTCCCGCTTCTGCAGCAACAGCCTTACAGGGATGTATAGGGGAAAGCGGAAAAGATAATTAGCAATCAATTCATTTTGCGAAATTTTCAATTATTGAAGCAGGTATCTTGGTAATGGGGTAATAATACTGCATTTAAACTTGTATGGGGCTGTCTGGTAACGGAGATGTGTTCATTTAAGCAGAAATTGCTTTAAGTTAGCAAGGCCGCGGTAGCCCTGCGGTCTCCGAGGGGCCCTTTGAAGCCTGCGAGCACGCTGCTTTGATGTCTGCTCCAGAAAGGGAGGGATCTCTGTGATAATTCCAGCCTTTTCCATTCCCTGCTGTGGAGGAGAGAGAAAAAAAAAACCGGATTTGGAAGATGGAGCCCAGAAAGTGGCGCACAGTATAGGGGGGGAAGTGCCCCCACCCAAATGTGCAGAGTCACCAGGTCTGTGAGCAGGGGCACGATGCCACCGGGCTGACAGGTTCCCTGCTGTGTTCTGTGGTCACCCTCTCCAGGCCACTGAAGCAGCCTAGAAAGAACCTTGGGGGTTCCTGGCCCGGGAGGAGAGACAGCCAGTCCCCAGGAGGTGTCACAGCAGGGCATGTTGCTGCGGGGACCCTCGTGGGGAAGAGGGGACAGAGCCATGAATTCAGCGGTTTTCACTGGTGTTTGAGGAGATCTGTTCTTCCTCCCCACTGGCACAGCCTGGAGCAGCTGTACTGCTGCACCCAGCCACCCTGGGGGGCTCAGACCAGCCTCTCCCCTCTCCTCAGGCTTCTGCAGTTTGATGCTGCCCAGGGACCCGGGAGCCACAAGGTACGAGCAGTCCTGAACCACCGGAGGCACCGGGCTCAGGAGTATCTCTGGTGCTCTGTTGCAGAGACATTTATTTGTGACTCCCCAGGCAGCTGCTGCTGCTCAGCTCGGGGCAGCACTGTCACTGTCCCACCGAGGCACAGGAGCACTGAACTCCTAGAAGGATGCAGAGGGAGGGGTGGAAGGAGGACACGACACCTCCTTGCTCTGTCTCTCCTGGCGCAGCCTCCCTGCCTCTGGCCCCGAAGCCGGCTAACGGCAGAGGTGTGTGGGTGTGTAATGCAGAGTGTTGACATGGACTTTTTTTGGTTCCTCGGGGTTTGTTTTTTTTTTTCAGGAGATGTAGAACTGCCAGGAGAGTTTTACATGCGAGAAGCAGTCTCTGTGCAGTGTTACGTAACACGTTTGATCTGCGGCGTAAACTGACAACGCCTCGACGCGAAATCACTGCGGCTCCCTCGCGTCCAGGGCAGTAATTACTTCGTTGGTGAAACTTCTCTCTCTGCTTGTGCTTTGATACCTCTGCAGTGTCAAACTCACTCGAGCTGACAACATCATTTCTCGAGCGGAGCGGTCGGCTCCGCCGTGGAGCTGCTGCTGGGCGTTGGCGGGGTGTTTCCAAGCTCCCTGTGGCAGCGCCAGTGACAATCCAGTCTGGTGAGGAGGCCCCGGCTGTGAGCGGCGCTTCTGGGGTACCTCGAGGTAGCTACGCACCCAGGGGCAGCTGGATGACAGCTCTCCACAGGCAGTGGCACAGAAGGAACCATAAACTTGTCTCATTAGCTCAGAGAGGGGAGGGCACGTTGATCTGGACGCCTTTGCAGGGAGTTGCCATTTGTGGTGATGTGTTTTATTGGGTATTTCCAGTTCACTGTGTATGTGAGGCTCGAGAGAAGTATGTTACAAAGACAGTGTGGCTTCCCAGAAGCATCAATATATTCCTGCAACCCCATTCCCTCCTAGCATGTGTCTTTTGGGAGGGTCCAGTCCGCTTTCAGGGTTACAGACGGGATGATTTTGGGCTCTCCCAGAGGGTCACTCCCTGTGCGAACGCTGGTGGAGCTGGGCAGAGACTGGTGTGTGCTGCCAGCGCTGTGCAGTGCGTAACGCAGGGTGATTTGTGCTGCAGAAAACCTCAGCTCCCATTAATGCTCCTTTGTTTGAACAAGAGTTAATCATCTTTTCAGAAAAATCCTGTAGGTCGTGGCTAGCGCTGCAAGCCAAGCGCCGGGAGCTGGAGGAGCGTTTTGTGAGAGCAGATCGTAGCCGGTTTCCGACCCCCCCCGGGGATTGTGGAAACACAATAATGTTATTTTGAGTAAGAAATAATGGCTGCTGATTCTGAGCTCATCCAGGAACAAAGAGGGAACTGCAAAGGGCTTGTTCAATACATTGTAAGTTATGCAGATGTTTCTCTGTTCTCTTGCTGAACTTATGTGCCGGAGTCAGGGATTCATTTGATCAGAGTGTTTCAGCAGGAAGAATGGGTCCTTAGGCACTTCTGTCAGTGTGTGGGTGCTGAACCAGAGCAGCCTGCTCAAGGACACAGGCTCGAGCACCTCTGTTGGTCCCACACAGGAGGAGCATCCTTCACTGCCTGCACTCGAGTCACACGCCCAGAGCTGAATTTGTCTTCGTTTTCGGAGGAACAGAACCAAAACGGGAGCAGAATGGAAACCAGCCAGGAGAGAGTTGGTTGACTGAGGTTTTGCCATTGGCTTGGTTGGAGTGGGCTTGTGGGATGAGTGTGAGAGAGGAGCAACTTACTACCTGTAGTACAGTTGTCTTACCTGGCACCAAACCAATGTGGAAAGAAGACAGGACGGGGGGCAACGGCTCCAAGCGGGAGCAGAGGAGGTTCCATGGGAATATTAAGGAGAAACTGTTTCCCTGTGAGGGTGACAGAGCCCTGGGCCAGGCTGCCCAGAGAGGTGATGGAGTCTGGGTCTCCAGAGTCTTTCTCTGGAGACATTCCAAACCCCCTGGACAAGTTCCTGTGTGCCATGACTGAGGTGACCCTGCTCTGGCAGGGGTTGGACTGGGGGTCTTTGGAGGTCCCTTCCAACCCTTACAGTTCTGTGATTCTGTGAAGAGAGAATGCAAGAGCTTGGAGTTTTAATTCAGCTGGTGTTCTACCTGAGAGAGTAAGGTTGAAACAGCTTTTCTACAAAACCAGTGAGAAGCCCTGAATTGCAGGGACAGGTTGGGAGATCCCACCCATCACAAAAACCAGGCCTCCATTGATCACAGAGGTGGTTGCAGTTTGCTCTGAATAAGGTCCTCTAAATGTCAGGTCCTCTGTGCATACCAGTGAGTTAAATATAGCTGGATTTGCAGAGGAAGAAAACAGCTCTTCTGGAAGTGCATTTTCAGCCTAGTGAGGCCAATTTAATGCAAAGCAAAAAAAAACCAGGTTTCACTATACATAAGAGATGAACACAAAAATATTGACCTGAAGGATTTATTTGTTGTTTTAAATGGTTTAAGCAGGCATGTAATAATAATAAAAGTAGAAGCCATCATACTCAGTCAAAGAAATTGCCTTGTATTTTGTCTTTAAGGCATAAGCTTAGTAGAAGGTTAAAAAGAAACAACAATGAATCCTCGTAGACTGAAGCAAAAATTCTGCGTCCCAAGTGTACCCCGTCAGAAGTGGTTTGGGGCATGTTTATGCTTCTGCACTTAGAAATAATGGCTTTTTGAAAATCTGCCTTCACATTCATCACAAACAGCTCAGCAGAGAAAGTGGGTGAGGATCCCTCCTTCAGGCAGCAGCGCCGGGGGGCTCCTGCAGAGCCTCTTGTGCCGTGACAGTGCTGAACGGGTCTGTCGCTCTGTGGGCTGTGGAGGAAGGACCACAGCCACCATCTGGACACAGCCATCTGGAACCACCCTGGTGAGGTCATCCCACTGTGCCTGAGCTGTCCTGACACCGTCTGCCCTGGCTGTGGAGGGACTGAGGAGTCCCTGTTCAACAGTGACCACGAACGGAGCCTCCTCCGGTGCCCGGTAGGATGACACCAGTTCCCACTCAGCCCTTATGTCCCTGTAGCTTTAGAAATCCATAATGTTGTTTATAGAGCAGGAAGCAGCTGAGAACCATTGTCAGAGGATCAATGCTCTATGACAAATAAAAAGCATCTCGGAGAGAAGAGGTTACTCTGCACTGGCCATAACAAAGATGCCTGTGAGCAAACACGAGAGGAGCTGCTCTGGTGCACGAGCGAGGAGACAAACTGGAAGAGAAAAGGGAACCTGGGGGCAGAGATCAGAGAGGGGGGACATTTCTACTGCTTTCCCTCCTGTTCCAGAGGGTCATGCTGGGAAGTGCCCTGATCAACATGACTCTGGGAGGTGTAACACGGCACAGCTGGAGCCATGTCACAGCCTGCGCCCGTGACACCACTGTGAAGGGATGGGGGTGCAGGAGCCAGGTCTCCCCTCTGCCCATAGCTGTGGTGTAGTCAGCTGCAGTCTCTGCCAGGGGAGATGGTCTAGCTGAGATGGCACAGGAGCAGCAAGGAAGATCTTTCCCTTGACATCATTTCCATTGACATTAGCCTTGGCTATTGCTCCTGTGCCATCAGGTATTCTCAGCAGCAGAGACGGAAGATCCATGATTTCGTTCCCAAGGTGAGTAGTGGGGGAGGGAAAGGAGTAGACAGCAACTGGAAACATACCCAGGGAGTTCTGGTGCTACACAGTGTTTTACCAGAGGAGCTCCCTTCTCTGGCACCATCTCCCACCAAATCTCTGTTGATGGGCAGTGCAGCATCCTGTGTCTCTTCAGCTGTCCAGGCTTTCAGACAGCTGAAGAGACATCATTTACCTGGCATCATTGACCAGAAAGACCTACAACCCCAAACCTGGGGGTGTAGGGCTTTCTGGTCAATGATGCCAGGCACTTCACCGAGAGATTATTCAGTCTGTGCTGGGATTTGGCCTTTCAGTGGCTGAAGTATCAGTGGTGGCAAACCCAGAGTGGGGGAATGAGATGAAACTCAGGTTTACAAACCCTTATTCAGCAATAACTGCTCTGCTAATTGCCCATTAAATGCCACCCATGCAGCCTTTAGCTGCCTCTGCTGAGCAGGGAAACCTGAGGTCTAACCCTCCCCGTGCCCCTGAGTCATACGGTTCCACCCATTCAGCAACGCTCACGTTGTGTTCATAACAACTAAAAATACCCTGTGGGTTGTAAGTTGAATCTCTTGAGTGCTCACAAGATCCTCATTGTACTCACAGAGGAGAGACATTTGTTTGGAAGAGTGTGGAGGGGGTGGGAGGGCAGAGTACGTGGTGAACAATGCACCATCATCTTCCTCTTGTCCCCCATGATTTACATTCTCAGCCTTGGAGCCACCTGGAATGTTTGGTGGAGATGATGAAGTATTGTTTGAAGGCAAGATAGCTCTTTGCTGGTGGAACAGGTCCTGATAACCAACCTCACTAGTGACAATAATTCACAGGGAAGTTGAAGAGTTTAAAAGCTCAGCACTCAGTTGTCTCAGTTGGTGCTAACAGAAAAAATGAAAATCAATTAATTTGGCCAAGGTGCTTAGAGTATGATTACAGCTGGAGAGAAAGCCTTGTGAAGACTGATATTAGGCAGTAGTTAAGATTTATTCTGGTACTTTAATTGGAGGACTAGGGGAGTTTAAGCAGAAAGATCAAGTGATTTGATTCACCAGAACTTCAAGATCAATGTCATTTTATTGACTGGAAGACACAATCTGTTAATGACTGAGGATAAGAAAGAAAGGTCGAGACCTCTCAATATCCCAGTTGATAATTGCTGTGTGTGCTGCTGGCCATCCCCATGCTCCAGCCCAGCACCAGCCTCAGCCTAACCTGGACCTAAGCAAGGACTTACTTGGGAGAAGACAGGAGCAGATCATCTGGATGAGAGCCCAGGCAGCATCTGGGGGCGGTTCAGTCACTGGGATCAGGAAGGGAGTGTGTGAAACAGCCTTTACTGAAGTCAGTTCCCCCGTGGGAGCGGGGCTGCCTTGACTTGATTGCAATCACACACACAGAGAAATTCCTCCTCGGGATGCTCTCTCTCCCCTGAGGCCCTGGGCTCCCCTGCTCTGGCAGAAGGGAGAGCTTTACACCGGCTCAGCCTTGTGCCCACCAGCTCCCCTGCTGCTCGCTCCTGCGGAGCTGGGGCACTGCTGGGTGCTTGACACGTGGTGGGGGGGTAGAGGCAGGAGGTGAATCTCAGTGAAGTGTAAAAGCAGGAATGCTCTGCAACTATGAAGACTGCGATGATGAAGACAGCAATAAACAGGGCTTGGGGATTTAATCCTGTCAAAAATATGTAATTAATAAGCTGAGACGCAGGATGGGGTCTGTGGGCCATTAACTTTTGTCAGGTCATGGATTAGGTGAACGCGTGAGCTGATGTGGCTTAAAACTCAGGTTTTCCTCTCCCTGTAAAGCCCAGGCTGCTTTCTGTGTGAGCACCCCAAATGGAACTGCTGGTAAGGCTCTCTAAATAACTGTAATATAGTGATTTGTGATGCTACCTCTGAGCTATGACGTGTAGGAGTTCATCTCTGAGTAAATGTGGTGCTGGTAAGGAGGAGCTGTGAGCTGCCAGGGGATGAAACAGGAGGTGTCAACTCATTAAACTGTTGGAAGATGGTTTGGGTGGGGCTGCACACCTCAGACACGAGATGGGGATTCGGTTCATCCTTACAGTAAATAAATGTGATGTTTGATAGTGGAGCAGCAGCTCCTCCCAGATGCTCCGGATTAGCTGTGGCACGCACGGATAACCCCTACCAGTACCAGAGGTCCTGGATCTACTGGGAATTGGCAGGTCCTGAAATGCTGGTTGTTTTGTAATTAAATGTTATTTAAATGAGCACCTCAATCATCTTGTATTTCGGGTTTACCCATTCCCAGTTTAGCATAGCAATAAACGCCCATCTGGGTGTCACAGAAGCCCCGGATTGCGTAAGCCAGCTCCAGGGATGAATTAGGATAGAATGAACAGTTGCCATGGCAACGATGTGTTCTAATTGTGATACATTAGTAGCAACAACAATTGGATGGCTCGAGTCAATTAACTGAAAGTTGGGCAGCTCTGAAGGGATAACAGGGAACCTTAACACCTAAAAGTGAAGTTTGTCTGCAAAAATCACCCAGCCTTTGGAGCTCCTGAGGGGTCTGGGCTGGCCCTGTGTGTTTTCCCGCGGGATGCAGGATGATCCAAAGGGATCCCTTCTCCTGTGCCAAGCCAGGCTGCAGGGGGATGGGGACAGGCCCTACGAGGAGGCTGAGGGAGCTGGGGAAGGGTCTGGAGAACAGGCCCTACGAGGAGGCTGAGGGAGCTGGGGAAGGGTCGTTT
>VXBZ01012860.1:424447-461483 GCA_013399135.1 Heliornis fulica | reverse complement strand
GCATTGGGACAGGCTGCCCAGGGAGGGGGTTGAGTCCCCATCCCTGGAGGGGTTTAACAGACGGGGAGATGCGGTGCTTGAGGACATGGTCTAAGGGTAGACTTGGTGGCGGTGGGTTAATGGTTGGACTGGATGATCTTAGGGGTCATTTCCAGCCTTAACAATTCTATGATTCTATGATGTATTCACACGAGCACGTGGGAGCCTCGGAGAAAGCCCAGCTCGGTGGTCAGGAAGGAGGATGCTGGTGTTTGCTGGGAGGATTTACTCCTGAGTGTAAAGTGTTTGGTTCTTAGAGGCTGGCTTGAGCTGATGCAGTGACTGTGCTGCCACATCCTCTGCCTGGAATCCCATCTTGGGGTTGGTTCTGTCTCTAACCTCGGGGCTGCGACCCGGCGGCAGCCCCGGCACAGCCTGAGCTCCAGACTGCCCTGCAGGCACTCTTACCTGCGGGGCTTTTCTCTGCCTCACGGTGCTTTGGAGAAATTGAGCTCTGTTGAATAGTGGTGTATCCTCAGCTAACTCACAGAGAAGGAAAAACAGTAACTTTTTTTTGTCTTTAAGGGAATATTTTTCTTTATTTTGACAGCAATTTCTAATGATGGCAGCTCAGGGGCAGAGGTTTTGGTGCCATGGCTTATCCTTGCACAAATCCAACCAGTCTTTTACACCGCTCTAACTCACTCTCTGTTCAGTTTTATGCTTGAGAACATAAAATTACTGTCATGTTAATAAGTAAATCAGAACCTGGTTAAATTAACTGAATTGCAGCCTCTCTTTGTACTTGTGTGCAACCTTCAGATCCCAAAGCCCATTCAACCCCTGCAGCCCCCTAAACTCTGTGCAGCGTCGTGATACTGTTATTCAATTGAAAGGACACCTCCAGCCCCAACAAGTGTGTTTCTAAGTAGCAAAAGCAATATGTAAGTGCTCTGTTTAAAATAATAATTACCTTATAATTTTAAAAGTCAGTTAAAAGCTGTCTTGCTTTATATGTGTGTTTGTCAGTGCTTTTTAACAACCAGTGTTGGACTCGCAGGGTCTTTGAAGAGAAGTGATATGGGCAGGATTAGCCTTTTTCTTGCCCTCTGCTCCTTGCACTGTGAATTGCCCAGAAGGTCTCCAAGCAGAATTAGATCTTACTTTGTTGGGAATGTACTGGCAGCGTGGGCTGGGCTCAGAGTTCACTGACAGTGGAAGATTCCCGGTGACTTTTCCAGGGTTTGCAGCAGAGCCACAGTGACAGGGGAAACGAGAGGACTGTAATTAGCGTGAGACCAGGCAGGGCTGTTGGCACAGTTCAGATCTTGGACGTGTTAGATGAGCAAGGTGTTTTCTCTGGGTTTGGTTTGAGGTTTTGCATCCCAGGTCGGTGGAGACCCCCTCCCCACAGCCTGGTGGGTGCTGCTCTCAGACACGGGCAGAACGAGCGCGGCCGTGAGACAGATGCTCCCAGAAACGTGTGCCCTGACAGAGGAGTCAACCAGCCAGAAGCCAGTGGAATTACAGGGAAATCAAATAAAGTCTCCAGCAACATTCCCAGCCTGGGCAGGGTGGGTGAGATAACGAGCTGGTGGTCATGCAGAGCTCTATGTGAATCCTGTTTGGGTGCAACCTCGTGGAAATCAACCTGAGAACTCAAGAGAGCAGCACCACCATGTACATTCAGGATTGGGTAATTGTGAAGGAGATTACACCCCTGTTACACCCTGTTGTAGAGGAGAAAATGAGTCTTCCCCTTCTGGAAGGGTCAGAGGAATTTGGTTTGAAGGGGATGCCTTGGGGTGGGGTGTTTTGAAGCCTGGCAAGTCGGTAGATCATGAGGCCCAGCTGCTGAAGAGGGTGGGAGTGATGGGAGTGTTGACTGGACTGGCTGGAGAAAAAAGCAGTTTTATTTCAGAGAATGCCTTAGACTGGGTGAAAGCAGCTGGATATAAATAAAACATTCATGTGGCTGGATCAGGGGAGGCAAAATTGAAGGTGAAAGGACAGAAAAAAACGTGAAGCCTGCTCTGTAAAATGAACGTTGTGTGTGGAGCCCTGCTTTTCATTAGGAGCAGAGCATGGGCTGAAATACCTTCACGTTTTGGTTTCTTCCCCCTTGTTAAGACTCCTAATTGACAGCTCAGGAGAGTGTAGCCTCCTCTGAGCAGTGTGGCACAGCACTGTGTCTGCACCCCATCCTTCCCAGTCCTCTCTGAGCCCCCAGTCAAGCCTGGAGAAGGACTGGACCCTCCTAGAGAGCTTCTTCAAGTGCTGCTGGGATGGGTCCCTCTTGTGGGGAGGCTTTGGGACTTGGTTTTCCTTATGCTTTTTTTTTTTTTTTACTTTTTTCTGCCTTTTTAGCTTGCTAGGCTACTGTGTATGATTATAAAAACACAGAAATGCTTATATTTATTTTGGATTATAAATTAAATTTTGCAAGACCTGAATACATTAAGTGGAAGGGCTGCTCGCCATCGTAATGGAAGGCTGAGTGATTTACTGTGCAATAAAATAAGGAGAATTGCACACCCCAAAATGGTTAACAGCACAGAGGGGGGAGAAAACCATCGGGGCATTTGTGCCTCTCTTATTTCCAGGCTATGAATAATTTTGGCAATATTTTCCAGGGCTGTCAAGGCAGAGCAGCAGTTCCTATCAGCTGCCTTTGCAGACGTTTCATTGCCATGACAACCTCGTGCAGATACCGGCGCTGCTGTGGATTGTCAAGCCTGTCGCCAGTTGTGACCTGCAGCCTGACAAAGAGCCTACCTGCATAATGCACACCCTGTGATCTTATTTGCCCATACAGATAAAAGTGTACCAGGTGTAAAGAGCAGCCTGTGAACCAGAGGCAGTTGTTGAAGCTCCCGCTGTCTCCGGGTTTCCATCCCGCTTTTCCGTAGAGATGCTTCGCATCTTGTGATGCTTCACACCTCACCTTTCCCCTGCAGCCTCCCCAGGCTCCATGGAGTGCAAGGGGTGCCAGAGACACCTGGAGCCCTCTGGCATGTGTGTCCCAATCTGTTACTGGGCTGTGCTTCCCGGGGCAGCTCTGTTCCCAGTGGCAGCACACGCGATCCGTGGGCGGTGCCGTGCGGGGGCTTCCCGTGGGTGCCCATCGCCTGCGTGGAGGTTAAGCCCGATGCCAGTTGGCTACTCACAGATTGGTGCTGTAAGTTGTGTGTTTGTATTAGGCAAGAGGGGGTCGGTGGGGTTCTGCTGGGTGAGAGCACACTTGGGTGCTGATATGAAGTTGGGTTCCCATTGAGAAACAGGTCATTCAGCTGCTTTCCACATTCGTGGGTGCTCTCTGCACAGGGGAAGAACCAGTGCAAGAAGCTGTTCCACGGGGGCAGTTGAAGTTCCCTGGCTCATCTGCCTCAGGGCAAACTCAGTGTGTGGAAGCCCTGGCTGCCATCTCCTCTGAGATGGCAGGGAGACACCCACAGCCCTTGCACCTCTGCTCCTCACACGTACCCCACACCTCCTGTCTGGTTGCTAAAGGCCACACTTCAGTGCTGTTTAGTGTTGAGTTTCCACAGGGGTTGCTCTGCTGGGACGGTGACTGTGTGACCTTAACCCAAGCTGGTGTTGGAGGGACATAAACATTTGTGCTTCACCCCAGAGAATGACATTTAAGAAGAAATGATAACGAGATTTACTCGCTAATAGTCACTCTGCGTTTTAAATTTGTCCAGTTTGAGGAATGAGGGTGTGTAATTAGCGGGTGCCGGAGGTTATTGCAGGTACTCTCTCGTTTTGGTCATTCTGTGAAAGCTGTAGCTCCTGTCTGTGCTGTCACTGCAAAGTGACACTCTGGGCTGGTGCTCTCCTTCAGCAGGACATCACGTAGCCCGGGGCAGCCGATGCTTTGCAGGGCCACACTTCTGTCTGCCCAGCTCTGCTCTCAGGACCTCACGTGATGCACCAGCACCGGCCCCTGGCACTGCTTTCCTAAGAGGTTTTTCTCTGCAGCTTGAAATGCTTGAGCTGTGGTGATGAAGGTTGGCCAGATCTTCCCTGGCAGCATGGGATGGTCTCCACTGTGGCCGTGCTTGGATGCTTTCTCTTCGTTTTCCCCAAACGTGGTTGTTCTCACGCTGGTGGGAAGGGCGTCTCTGGGAGGACAGATAAACCTAAACATTCTCTCAGCCTTTCCTGCTGTGATTAGGAAGTGCCAGCTCCTCTTCTGCTCTGGCAGAGACCTCTCTGAAGAACACTTCATTTCTCAGGCTGGTGGCGAGAGGGGTTTACCTTAACCCCTCGGCGTGAGTTTAAGCATCTAAAGTTGCTTTATTATAAAAGAAAAACTCACTCTTTTTCTTGAGCTGTTTATTAGCACCATGTGCCCTGATTGATGGCAGGGTAGAGTTTAGAAAACAAGGCAGCTGCTCTGGGTGAAAGGTTTCTTTATACTTCTCATATTATACATGACTGTTTACGAGGGCCATAATATTTTTAGTTCCTTATCTATACGTTTACGTAGACTCACATTAGCTTGTTGCGTGTTTGTCTTTTATAATCAATACCTTTCACCCCATACTCCTTCTTGCTTATCCCTCCTTCTAACACAAATGGAAGTGTCTTGAAATCATTTGACCAAAGATTATTTTTTATTCTAGAGCACGTTAGTAATGGAAGAAGACTGAGATAGCTTTGCGTCATGTGCACTCAGCAGCGCTTTGGTGAGGTGGAGAGTCTGGCTGTGCCTGTTACAAGCAGCATTTGTTCCCCAGGGTATTTCTGGGAAGTCCAGGGCATCACAGCTGATGTTTCTGCTGCACTGGCTTCCCACTGATCACCGAGGTTCTCTGACATAGAGAATTTAACTCTTGCTGTTCAGCACCTCCACGAATTCCCTCTTGGAGCCCGAGGCTGGAAGTCAGTGACTTTGGTACCTGCAGGTATGATGTTACCTGAACAGAGTCAGTTTGTGATCACACCTTCCCAGATCCCCAAATTCAGGGTCAGGGTTGGGGTGTGCCTGGCTCTTGGCATCAGCCAGTGTTTCCTCATCCCAGGAGCCCAGCAGAGGTGGTGGTTCTTCCTGCAGAGACATCCCCGCTGCGAGACGGTACCCGGCGCTCTGCGGTGCATCCGCATCGGGCGACAGACACGCTCTCTGCCCTCCCTTTGTTCTGCTCAAAAACTCAAACCAAGTGTTGTGGGATGGTTGGTGGAGTTTTTTTCTTCTCCTTTTCCATTGAATCCAGTAGTTGAAGTGAGCAAAATTAAAGATTTCTAGACCAGTGACGTTTGGGATTCGAGGAGGATAGCAAAATCTATTTCATTTGAACTCTAATCTCTGGTCATGTATAAAATGAATGAAATGCAATGAGTGTGGAGAAATATGATTTATAACAGCAGCTGCAGCCTGGCACTGAATACCCTAAAATGCCAAGATTGTATGTCAGTCAATTTAGCAGCACAGCAGTGAAGGTGCAGGATGAAATGATGGCTTTCTCCGATGATGTAATCTTTGGAAGAAAGGACAGACAAAGAATTATTTCTAGCTCAAAAAAGCCAAGTGCTCAGCCAGGGAGAGAGGGAAGAGCCTTTATTTTAATAATAGAAGTTAAGGATGTGTATTACTTCTGTTGCACTTGGTGTTTGTCTCTGTGTAGTGATGTGTAGCTTATTTTATAGCTCCTATAACCAACAGGAATGTCAAGCAAGTGATCTTGGACGGTTCTGAGGATTGATAATGGGATTTCTTGAGTTATGCTGAGCTTAAAACACAGCCCAACACAGCCATGACTGCAATTTCTTGCCACCTGAAGACTTAGTGGCTCACATGAAGTGGTGTGGTGGGTCTTGGGACACTCCTCAGGTGGACAGGTGTCCGCCATGGATAACAGCACGTCATGACTGAGGTCCCTCTGGCAAAACATCATCCATTTAAAATTCTTATGCCCATCAGCATCAGGAGTTTGGAAGCAAAAAACAAGAGAATCCTCTTCAGTGATGGAGACACATGGGCCTTGCTCAGATGCCACTGCCCACACAAGAAGATTGTTTTGGTGGCACACCCTTCTGTGCCAAGTTTCTGGTTCAGTGAGACGTCCTCAGAAAGTGGAGGATTCCAGGGAGTCACGAATTCAAACCAACTTTTTGCCTCTCGTTGTCTGAAGCCAGGGACATCACTGTTCATTTCTTGGCTGAGCAAGTCCCAAATGATTCTAAGTGGTTCATGGGCATCTTTATTGTCCCTGTAACTGATACAGAAAGCAAAGGCAGCAGTTTTTTGCCAGTGGATGTGGAATCTCTGCCAAGAATATTCTGTATAAACCATTTGACTTGTGGGATTGTCTTTGATACTGCTTCAATTTTTCTTTTAGCCATTTGATGCCCTTTGAAAGCAGCAACATGCTTTCCCATCGCTGCTCTGTCCAATTATCTGAATAATTTAATTTCCTTCTAGATAAGCTGCTAGAGTTTCTCTCACAGGCTGGAGAAAAAAATATTCCTCCCTCCTCTGCATCTGCATCATACCCTCGGTGTGAGCCCGGAGTGAGTGTTAACTTCTGGTCTCCTGAATGGCCATACAAGATATAGCCCATAGAAGGTTTTTTCTGATATATGCACATTTCTTGCATAAGGAAGTTCCTATTAGAAAGGAACAAGCCATATAATATATTTACCTCAAACAGCTGCAATCCATGTAAATCACATACATTTACTACCTCTTTACTCCGTGTGTTTGCTGTGGAGCACGAGCTGAGGCGCCAGACGTCTTGGGCGCTCTCAGGACATGAACATTTCACTTGGCCTTGGCAGGGTGACATTGGAAGGACCAGGTTTGTGGCACAGGCAGAGGGAATTGGAATTCAGTCCTATCAGCCCTGCTCACTGCTGTACTCTGTGCCTTGGGTTCGGCCCCCGCAGGTGGCAGTCTCGGAATATGACCCCAATCTTCCCTTTGGTACAGCAGAGCCTCCTGCTGCTGCAGACATATTGAAGCAGAATTCATCACACCCTCTACCTGCATAACTCTGGTGTTTAATGTTGTCAGTGCCAGGCCAGCAGCCACCAGGAGCAGTGAACGTGGTGGTGTTTGTAGGCACGTCTGGGGGTTTATCGGCGTTGTCACACTCTGGCTCCTCCCCCAGCGTGACACCCGCGCTTCGGTCTGCGCTGTACTCCAGTGTAGTCTGGCATGTCTGTGACCAGGGGAACCTCGCTGCTCTGGCCATGTTCTCCTCCCAAACCTCTGCACTCGGAGATGTGACTGAGAGCAACCTCTCAGAACATCACAGGCTGCCATCAGGCTCCAGAAAGATCAGATGTGACATCAAAGCTCGCTTTGCCAACTGCTAACCGTACCACCGGCGGTTCTTGGGGCAGCCATGGTGACTCTGCAGGTCACCTTGGCTGCTCGTGGCATGTGGCATCCCACAAGTGATGGCAGTGCTGCTCCTCTGCGCCTGGGAGTGGCTGTCACATGAGCTGGGATGTCACGTGCTGGAGGGGGCATGGCACCAAGGTCCTGGGGCACGGACATGCCGGGTGCTGGACGTGAACACGGACCTTGCACAACTGAGGAATGAAGGTACCGGGGGTGGGTTACCCTTCTGATTGGAAGTGAAGGTGGGTCCTGAGGCAAGGTGGGCTTCGAGTTGCAATGGTGATGTCTCCAGGAGCACATGGCTCCTTGGCTTGACTCTGATGCTTCTCTTTGTTGGTGCAAAAAAACAACTGCTGGTGCTCTGGCTGGTGCCTGCTCACAGCCCCGGTGCTGGATCCCCCTCACTCCTCCAGAGCTGTCACCTCAAGTTCTTGGTTACAGCTCCCAGCACAGGATGTCACACAGGGCTGGTCCCAACTCCTGCCTAGTGAGGGCCAGCAGAAGCTGGTGACCTCTAGGAAGGATGAGGTGTGATTGTTATTACCGGGTGTCAAAGAGAAGTAGTTTGGGGAGCCACTTCCCAAACTTTAATCTTTTTTGCTTTCATGTCTCTGAGACCCGTGAAGTTACTCTGTGGGTACTTGCTGCTCCCCTGGAACTATTTTTGGTTTCCCATTACACTGAAGTACATCCATCGAGTTAACCTGCAGCTTTGTTCTGCTCTGCCAGGTGTAATAGTGCCGGAGCTTCCAAAGGACACTGACCCAACAGGCCGACGATTTTCTCTGATGAAAGCATCCAGCCTCAGATCTGCTGCAACCAGACACCAAAATGATCCCTCTCAGACACTCAAAGCTCCTTGTGAGCAGTAGAATCATAGAAATCAGTAGAACAAACCTGGCTTGAGATGGGAAATTAGTTTGGGGATAAAAAAACAAGGATATCTGCCCCAAACCCTGTGTGTCCCCAGACCACGTGTACCCCCCGCATGCCCTGGACTGAGCCTGGCCTGTGAGCCGGAGCCACTCAGGTCCTCAGTGTTTGATAAGCTGCCCTGGTGCTGTCAGCCTGTAAAGCAACCCACCATTAGTGGCAGATTTTGTGAAAACTAAAATCCCATCATTTCCTTCAGTGTCACCTTTTGTATAATTGCTGAGCACAGAGTTTATAATTGGACGGTGTGACTGATGCTGTGACGCCCCCAGAGATGTTTCCAAAGGCTGTTTGTGAGCGTTGCTGTTCTGTACAGCAATGACTGCAATCAGCACAGCTACTGTGAGCTCTTCATCAGCTGTCCCTTGGGCAGCATCTCTTGTCATTCATGGAACTTGGTGAGCACCACAACTTCCGTGACTTCCGTGCCGTGGTGTGTCCAGCCGGGTTGTTTCTGGAAAGTTCTGTGGAGCTCTACAAAGAAAAGAGGCCCCGTGTCTCCGCGAGAGGGATCCAAGGCTGTGCTGAGCCCTGGAGCTCGCAGGTAGGAGAGGGATAGGGGCATATTAACTAGTCACTAGTGACTACAGAGCATCCTGAGGCACAAGCACGTGGGCTCGTGGAGCTGGTGGTGCCGTAGTGTCCCTGCACTGTGACACAGGGTGACAGCACAGGGGTCCCTGTTAGGACACTGCGGCTCTTGGCGCTGCAACCGCCTGTGTTTGCTGTAAGGGCTGAGTGTGCACCTTGGGCAGCACGTGGAAATACTGTGCCCATGACATACTGGAACACTGTGGAAGTGCAGTGACCCTGCTGATGGAGGGGGTGACATTTACACCAGCAGGAGCAGTAGGTCACCCCTGTGGGTAAGCGGTGAGGGCACCATCTCCCGTTTAGGGGGTGACCTCCTGCTACTGGAAATCCCTGTCTCCTGGATCGCTTGCCAGATGTTTGCTCCAAAATGCTGGAGCCTGGTCTCTGCAGGGGGGGGGTTGTGATTTACTTCTTTACCCCCAAAACTCACGCGAGATGAGAAGCAAGTGAAAACGCTCTCCCTCGGCGCCGCTGAGCTAAACCCTCCTAATCTGGGAAGAGTTTGGGGGCTTTTCCCAACTGCTCCTTTCTCCAAAGGGTGCTGGTAAATGACAGCTTGAGCAGATTATGATGCTTAGAAGGCTGGGGGTGGAGGCAGGGGTCCTGGAAGTCGTTGCTAGATGAGCTTAGGGCGGTGTGGTGTTATCTGCAGTCGAACTGGCACCATCCAAGGGAAGAAAGCGAGTGGATGTCTGTATCCGCGGGAGCCGGCGGCGGCACCCCGGGATGTGCTGCTGGAAAGCCTCAGTGGGGCAGGAAAGGAGGATTACTGACCAGGCTGGTAAAGGGCTGACAGGGCTGCTCCACACGGAATGTTTTCTATTTCTCAGACAACAGAGTGTAGGATCCTCGTGGAGAGTCATGGTTGCCTGGGTAAAGTTGCCGTTGCCTGAAACGTCCATAAATCAAACTGTCTGAGGAGATGAGTTGCTCTCACAGCTGGTGTTTGTTCAGTGGAGGCTGTGGTGCTCCAAAAGGAGGGGCTCACACAGGGGGGCCACCCAACCCCCCCGTACCCAGGGCTGTGGCCGCAGCCAAAGGGTCGGGGAGGCAGAAGGAGTCCCAACAAGGCTGCAGGGAGCTGCTGACTCTTCAGCCTCTCGACATGGTGTAGTTCTAGGGGTGCTTTGTGACTGGGGACTTCCATATGGTGACATCTGCCCCTGTCCTGGCCATAGGGCACCTTAATAGCTGGTGCAAGAGACGTGATGCAGCCCCTCGCAGAGGTGTGGGTGGCAGCTGGGCAACACCTTTGCTGGAGGGAGAGGGACAGTGGGTCCTTCCTACATGAAGCCTATTCAAACCATGAGAAGCTCAGATTTCACTGGAAAAAGGGTATTTTACCTTTCTGTTACCTTTAAAGTGATGTGGTGACGTCCATGGGTCGGGGTGTTAGAGACCCTGGTGCCTGAGAGCACGTTCGTATTCCAGTGTTCCCTCTTCCCATATTTTGGCAAACATATAATGCAGTGGGAGCTAATTTTAATTTTTATTAAAAAAATGTTTCTCATTCTTGTATTTGCACAACATAACGTAGAGAATGAGATGAAATCAGCAGATGACCTGGAAGTCTTCTGGGAGATTTATAAACTGTCTACTTGGTATGTAGGAACATTTGTTTTAATTCCCACATAAAAGTGAGATAAATTGGTTTGTGATAACACAAGCCCAAAAATATCTCAAGTTACCACTTTATTTCCATATTACAAAATAACACAATTCACTGCATAATTAGAGAGCTGGGTTAGATAAAGGGAGCAGTTGCTCCTGATTAGACTGTGAATGCAAAGTGTTAGCCTAAAAAAGTATCTCTGACTCCAAAGAGACTGTCTAAGAGCTGCAGCAATAACTTCACCTATTACATCCCAGCAGCTGGAATCTGAGCACTGGGTAAGTGAAGACTGAGTGGCCTGATCCTGCCTGATCTTGCTTTACTCTCGAGAGCAACCCCAGCTCATGCAAAGTTGTCCATTGATATAATTTGCTCTATAAAAATTGCCAGCTATTAGACATGTATTCAAGACCAGCCTGATTTTCTCTCAAGGTTCTGAAGGCATTTTTTTTTTTGTCATTTGCATGAATAAAGCAGGAATCTGGGAAACACGGACATCTAAAATTCAAATGGAAATCCTTTATGTAAAATGATAAAATCTAGGTGCCTTTGCATGTGAATGATACCCTCAGGGTTGAGTGTTCTCCAGTGCTGCTTCAAAGAAGGCATCATTTGTAACGGCAGCTTGTAACGGTAAGCTTAACGCTGAGATAAAATTTGTCAAAATTCAGGGTCTGCTTGAGAGAAAGAGGGAAGTGGGTGAGGGTGATCCTCTGGAATTGCTCTGTCCTTATGTCGTAGCAGGTGTGGCTCCAGACCTGCCGTGGGAGGGGGCTTGCTGAGCCCGACACGACGTATTGTGTTCAGTTTTGGGCCCCTCATTTCCAGAAGGACATTGAGCTGGAGCGTGTCCAAAGAAGGGCAACGAGGATGGGGAAGGGTCTGGAGAACAGGCCCTACGAGGAGGCTGAGGGAGCTGGGGAAGGGTCTGGAGAACAGGCCCTACGAGGAGGCTGAGGGAGCTGGGGAAGGGTCTGGAGAACAGGCCCTACGAGGAGGCTGAGGGAGCTGGNATCCCTGGAGGGGTTTAACAGACGGGGAGATGCGGTGCTTGAGGACATGGTCTAAGGGTGGACTTAGTGGCGGTAGGTTAATGGTTGGACTGGATGATCTTAGGGGTCATTTCCAGCCTTAACAATTCTATGATTCTGTGACATCGCTTTCAGAGAGCTCTGATTTCCACTGGCAAGGCTTAGCTCAGTCCCAGCTCTCATTCATGTCAAGTCTGAGAATCTCTCGCTAAATCTGCATCTTAATTTCTTAATTTGATCTCAGGTTTGGAAGCTGCCAGGTTTCAGCAGCCAGCTGTAAAAGTCACGCATGAATTATTAGAGCCCCATTGTCGGTTATATCTTATCCTTTGTGTTCTAAGTCAGCCATTTGCATTCATCTAAAATGCTTTCAGAGCGTTTATCAGAAGAAGGGAAATGAAATAGTTTCGTGTAAACTGCATTTTTATGTTTGACTGGTAAAACCACAAAGCAGAGATAAAACACATAAAACTAAGGCTCTGCATAATAAGCGTATCTATTAGTGTCCCTTATCTCGGCGCCGCTCCCGTTTGTCATGAGCAGCGCCGGGTGTCACTGCCTGCCGGGTGTCACTGCCTGCCCTGTGTCACTCTGCCTGCTGCCTTCTGCAGAAGCTCTTTTCTCCCTCGACTGCTGCTGGTGCTGTGCATCCAAGGTCCTGAGAGGGGAGTCAGGCACTGGGACAGGCTCCCCAGGGATGGGGTCCCAGCACCCAGCTGGGCTGAGGTCAAGAAGTGTCTGGACGATGTGCTCAGTGCCCTGCTGTGACTGGGCTGGGCTGTGTGGAGCCAGGAGCTGGACTCGATGGTCCTTGTGGGTCCTCCCAGCTCAGGAGATTCTGGGATTTTGTGATTCCTGACCTTCAGAGGTGTTGGCACCGGCAGCATCCATGGCAAATGCAGGGGCGCTTCATGAAATAGAAATAATTATAATCTTACTTAGCCAGGAGAAAAGCAAGTTACAAGCACTTTGAAGATAAGAAGGATCTCTTCCTGTTTATCCTTCAGCCCTTTAATGTTACATTTGATAGATTTCATTTCCAGTTTTCAAAGACCTATTTAATTTAATTAATAAATAATTAAATCTATTTATATCGACCCTGGCTGAGTTACAGCTGATTTATGTGAACATAACAGAAAGGGGGATCGGCTCCAAGCACTGTGAACCGTCTTCTCCTTTTTAAATGTTCATACAAGTTAAATAGGCACAGTGCAGATGGACATAGAAATAAAAGTGCAGTGTAACTGAAGTGTAAGAACATTGAACTCCAAGGTGTAAGGTGAGGAATAACAGCCAGGTTGTGACTGCACCGAAGGGCAGCAGCAGCGCTGCCTGACTGCAGAAACTAAAGGTGTTTCCCAGCGGGGCTGGAAGGTAAATTCGGGAAACAATCCTCCAGCAAGGAGGCTGAGGGAGAGCCCAGCATCACGGTGAAGCAGCGGGCCAAGGGCACTGTCCAGGCTGAGGGAGGGATGCAAGAGCCTGGGGTCTTCCCCAGGGCTGAAGTTGGGAGGTGACAGGAGGGCATGGTGGCCACCTGCTCCCTGTGCACCAGGAGAGGACAACGGGCAGCTTAGTTCAAGAACAGGCCACGAGATGTGGAGGCTCTGCAGGAGCTCGCTGCGGGCTGTGAAGTGGCAGAGGATGGGTTTGGGGTGGCAGGGGGGTCTGTCCACAGCACTTCTGGGTTAGGGGCTATTTCTTGGGACAGGGCTCTAGACGAGGTGACCTCCTGGGCTCCCTCCCAGCCTCCAAGGGTGTCGCGTGGCCCGGCGGATCTTCGCGCAGGCTGAGGTGGGTTGTGTCCCAGTGTCTGGAGCCTGGCAGCACTTCCAACAGCAGCAGGGTCGGTTCCTTCTGCTAGTGAGTAGATAGAAACTGAGAAGGCACTTTAGCTCTTGCCTGTCTGCATCTGTAGGAGACATTCACTCCCAGCATGTTTCTCATGCTTTCTGGAAGGCATTTTACTGCTTCCAGCCGTAATCTTAATCACTGTAATAGCAACTGTTATGTCGCTATATCTAGCAAGTCTGGGGACAATCATCTTTTTCTAAATGTGGGAATTTGGAAATACCTGGGCAGAGTCAGCATTTTACTCCTCCATTGTGTTTATTCATGGAGTTTTTCCACCAGAAATGCAAACTGATTAGCATGGAATAGGAGGAGAAGAGGGCAGAGTGCCTGAAGTAATTGTGTGTACTCATTCCCCATCTATGTGGATTTCCCATATATTTAATTTTTGGAGAGGAACCCCAGAGACCTTTCACCCTCCTCTGCTCCCTCACACCTGTATTGTGCTGTCTTGTGCTTTTTAACTTTTTTTTAAAATTTTCACTGTGTCTGATCCTCTTCAGTCACAGGAATTGTTCTAGTTTATCTTTTAAATGTTTATTAACTTATATATCTGTTAAGTTTACCTACTGTCCTTTGGAAAGATAATTTTAAAAGAAAAAAGTAGAGCCTTTTCCACCCCTGTGTATTTGCAGAGTCTGTTTTTAATCCTTGTGGTTTCATTCACTACTCATGCTCCTGACTCACGTTGATGCTCTGTGTTCTAATAAGCTCTGCTGGACGCCAGGAGCACATCAATCACTGTGGATCCTCTGCAGAGTCACTCCAGTGAGTCGCAGAGAATTCCAGTAAAGCCAAAAATGTCCCACCCTCCTCAGTTATTAAAAAAAAAAAAAGATGTTTTAGTAACCTGTGTTATGATAGTTCCTGTTCTGTAACTTACAACAGACCTGGATTTAAATGCAGCCCAGCATTAATGAGCTCTGGGTCTGATCTCCACCCTGTAATAAACTGAAGGAAACCTCAGTGTACACAGAGAGCAGGAGCTGGGTGGTACAGAGAGGGGAAGCTCCCAGCCCTGAGGCTGCTGGTGCCACAGGTACCCGATGGGGATGGACCTCAGGGTGGTTTGCAGCGCTCAGGTCTTTGGTTGCAAATTACAAAGTGTGTTTAAAGGCTTTGTTAACTCTTGAAGCGCTGCAGCCGGCTCCCAGTCGTCTTATTTGTAATAGTGTCTCGTGTGTTGTGTCTCCTAGCTCTACATACAAACTACCACACTTACAATATCCATGAACTTAAGTGCTTCAGTGGCCCTGGGGATGCTTTACATGCCGAAGGTGTACATCATCATCTTCCACCCCGAGCTAAACGTCCAGAAGCGGAAACGCAGCTTCAAGGCCGTGGTGACAGCAGCGACCATGTCGTCACGGCTCTCGCACAAACCCAGCGACAGGCCCAACGGCGAAGCCAAAACGGAGCTGTGTGAGAACGTAGACCCAAACAGTGAGTACTGCTCGACTCTTGGCTGGCTGGGGGGGTGGGGATGTTGGCCAAAGCCTGGGCTTGAGGGTCTTTGTATTATTGGGTCTTTTCAGTGAAAGTCACGTGATATCTCTCATTTATTCCATTAAATTTCCTCCTCGCTTTTTTGAGTTGCGCCAGTTGGCAGCAACTCCTCACCAAATGTTTGGGAGCTGTGAGTAACTCCTCCTCCTTCCTCCCAGGGTGAGTAAGAGACCAGCAGCACCCTTGAGTACCAGACCCTTCAGCCTGTGTCATTCAAACCTTCCCAGCCCTGGCAGGTGCAGTTCTCAGGGCAGGTGGAGGCACAAGTGCCAAACTCACCAACAGCTCTGCTAACCCCAGGTCTCGTTTGGTTTCTTGCAAAGATCTCACCCCCTTTGAAGATTCCCATTTAAGGATTTTATCCGGTCCTGGAAAAGTGAATGCAAATCTTGCCACTGATTTAAGAGGAAAAATAGATCGAAAAGATGCTTCCAGTTGCCTTAATGTGCATAGCATGGTATATTGTAGCACAAAATTACATACTGGGGCCATCAAATTTGATTTGCATTTGAATCTGGAAGGAGTTGAGGAAGGAGACAGCTGCAGAACTTTGTGGCGTATTGGGAAGGTTTAGGCATGTCTGCAGTTTTTATGAAAAACAGATCTGAATGTGGAGAAATGCCCTTTCCTTGCCCATGATCCGTTCATCCATTTACTGCTGAAATCCCTGCCACTTCTTGTCTGTTAGCTGCCATCTGAATATCTGCCTCAAAGCAGAAACTCTGCTGTCAAAGCAAAGCAGAAGCAGCCAGCAAATTATTGACGCAGCAGTTTCCCTCCCTTTGTTAACCCCTGGAGTGTTTTCCCCTGGTGTCTTATCATGCAGGTATGCAAAATCCATTCTAACTGCAAAAAACAACCTCTGCCTTCAGAAACAGGCCTAGCTGAACCCTCTGCATGAGCACTGTGACATGAGACAGTAAGGAGACGCCTCACACAAGCGAGGGGACGTATTACACCACCTCCAGTGATTCTGAGCAGACCCCTTAGAAATAAATATATTTATTTCCCATGCCAGGGTACTACCCAGCAGGAGTGAGAGTGTCTGTGCCAAGCCCAAGCTCTGCTAGGTAATGCCAGCAGGGGAAGGAGCCCCTTCCACACTCTGTGGTCTCCCCATCTGCTCCTTGCTGGGATGCTGCTGAGGTCCAGCCCCCGCAGGGCTCCGGCGGTGCTGCCCTGATCTGGGAGCACTGCTGCCCAAGACAGCCCGGTCCGAGGAGGCCCTTGAGGAGGGAGGGAGAGGAAGGAGAGGAGGAGGAGGAAAGGGGAGTAAGGATGGGGGTTTGGAAAGACAGATGGGAAAGGGACGGTGAGCAGGTGTTGCTGAACTGTGTTTCACTAATTGCTCTCCTGGTCAAATGGGTGTGAGTTAGTTTCTCCTCTAGAAAAATAAACATCTAGAAAATTCCCACTCAAAGATTTGAACAAGAAGAAGAACATAAAAGTTTTGATGAGGAAAAGTTTGATGTGGGACCTGCAGCATGAGGCTTCCCACTCTGGGTTTCTCCTCCTGGTCTCATTCTCCTATGCTGCATCTTATGGGTCTTTTCAGACTTCTGAAGATGTTCCCCCTCCCTGCCCAAGCCAGATACTTCCCTGAGAAGGAGATGTGTGTGTTAAAAAGGAATACTGCTCTTGTAAAACAGTTTTTTCACCCAGGACTATATGCCAGGATGTTTTTAAGAGATGTAAGGGACATAGTCCTCCAGCTTGCCAAGACTTGCCAGTTTCTGCCCTAAGCATCCAGCCTCCAGTAAGGGTTTCATTAACACTGATTTAACCCTGGGTTAGTCCAATGCAGAAATCACTGCAGGAAGGGACAATGCTTCCAAGATGCATCTGGATTATAAAGCATATAAATTTGTTCAACCTACCAGTCAGGAAAACTGAGGAGTGTTGACTTCTGTGTTTCTCCAGGTACTGGGCTTTTAAATTTGGTATGGTTTTGAAAAGAAATTTTGTTTAAAATATTTTAATTATTTATCCATCTATATATACACAGTACCATCTGTTCATATTCTCAGCTGCAGCAACTACTGCTATTTCATTCCCTGGATATGTGTGTTGATAAAAGTCATTAGAAAATCAAATGAAATAAACTCCTGCTGTACTTCAAGTATCGGGGAGCATTGAGGCCACCACTACGGTTCATGGGAGCTTTCCTACAGAGTTCAATAGGTTGTCAGTCAAACCCCCCTCATCAGGCATCATTCAGCATGTTTGTCTGTTGAGTTTTTATTTAAAAAAATAAGAATTTGGCTTAAAAGACTGTTTGCATTCCCATGTATAGGTGCCAAAGCTGAAAGCAGTAGTAAGCGGCTCGAAAGAACCAATGTCACCCAAGCAAAAGCCTCCACCTTTGCAATGATATTTTGAAAGTGGTCTCCAAAAAATAAATCTGGTTTTGATGTTTTTATAGCAATTTAATGGAAGAGCACAGGGATGGGGAGTCCTGGTTGTAAGTCCTGTTCCAGGCTCCTCAGAAACTCACTCCATTAGGCTGAAAGTGAATTAATTGAGGGGGATTAAGGGATGAGCCCAAGCCTCTCCAGCACGGTGCAGAGCTAGCTCAGGTCTGGCTTGGCCACTGAGGGCTTTGTCCTGAGACCAAAAGTACAGTTGGGTTTCCCAGTTTGATTTTCTATTCTGTTTTCTGGTGATGCTGCTGTTCATGGCTTGCTCAGGTACTGGAGACTGGAGTTGCCATTTCTATTGCAAATACACGAGTACTTTGTACCTCCTAAGAAATGATTGACACTGAGCCACCAGCACGGGATTCACGTACCTCCAAACACTGGGAATCTGGTGGCTAAGCCCAGACTTATGGCTTATACATATATACACCATGTCTGGAGCCAAAACAAAAAACAAAGGTGGGTGCTTTTACAGACAAAACAGCCTTGAGCAAAACCATCAGGTTTTATGATTAATTAGAAGAGCCTCCCTAACGTGCTGAGGGCGGGCAGGTAAAACTGCAGCACCAGCTTCTCGGGAGAGCTGCAGGAGTCTGAGCTCGGAAAAAACACCCAGAGCACTTGGGAGAGCTGGGCTCGAGCACTGGGGCTGCAGTGTGAGTGCAACAGAGGGAACTGCAGTGAAGTGGGAGGGAAACATTTTGACTTGCAGTGGCCCCGCGTCCCACCCGTCAGGGGAGCAGGGGCTGCCGCGTCCCACCCGTCAGGGGAGCAGGGGCTGCCGTGCTGCGGCTTTTTGCTGGGAAACACGGGAATTTTCACAGGCCAAGCTCCCCAGCCATGGCCTGGGAGGGTCACATGTGGAGTGGGATGTACTTTAGCTTTTCAGTTTAAGACTGTTACTTATGAAAACTCTCCCAGTCATCCCAGTTTGCCATCTGGCATGCGCACGCTTTTACTCCTTCAGCAGCTTTTTCCTGCTTAATACGTGTTGGCAGCAGACTCAGCGGAGCGGAATTCGGTGCTTCCATCCCTGTAGTGAGTTCATTCTGCTCTCGTGGGCCTTTGGTGGACTTTCACACTGAGGAGATGCTTCTCCTCAGGTCTGGAGTTGGAGAGGTGGTGAGCGCTGCCGCTCCGTTGTCTGCTCGTGTTTCTGCCGCAAGAGCAGAGTGTCAGACTACGAGGAAACACGTTTGAACCTCCAACCCATATTTAACTTATATTGAGATTTACATGTAATTACTCCTTTTCCCTAGCAACTTGTTTTAATTCATGGTTTTACCAACAGAGCGACAGGGAAATCAGCATCTCGGTTGCTGGGTAATGAGGAGGTTGCGCTTCTGGCAGGCTGGACGCGCAGACCTTGCTGGAAGGGCCTTTGCTTCCAGGCGTTTCCCTCTCGAAGCAGCCCCGAGAAGGATTCCCCAGCTGCCCAGTGCTTCCAGGGAGGGTGCCTTCCTGCAGGGAGTGGGGTCTGTCAGGACTCAGCAGCACAGGCAGTGTTGGTATTCCAGTGTCACAATTCCCAGTGTCGTGGGGAAAATCACAGTCTGTGGGGAGGGCTGCGGTCAAGTTCCACCTCCCTTTTTTTCCTCTTGTGTCCCTGCTGTAGCAGTAAAGCCCTGAGATGAGGATGAGTAGTGCAGAGTAGCCACAGGAGGTGTGGAGCATCTGGGTGCAGCACCATGGCAAAGGACTCGTGGTGGCAGAGCAGCTCTTGGGAGGAGATGGCTCTCCCCAAGGGCTTCAGTGGAGATCTGCTGAGAAGTAGCGAGGGGAGGGGGTCACCATGGGCTAGCCAGGAAACTTTAAGGTCTAAAAACTTACAACTTTCAGTGTAGTTTTCAGGAGGGTTGTGTGTTTATGGACTTTCTGAGGACTTGCTGTCTCTGCAGACGTTGTCAAGACAATTGTTTCACTTTCTCCTTTACTTAGCAGTGAGCAGAACTCACTTGGCAGTCGGTTCACTCCTCAGCAGTGAGGTGCAGTGGCTGCCCCCAGGCAGGGCAGGCATCCTCTGCATGTTTCCATGTCAAAGCCCTGCCTTCCCCTGCACTGCCACTCCTCTCCATCACACCCACAGCGAGAGCGGTGTCCATCACCCATCCTGGCTTTGTCCCTGTGTTGAGAATGGCTGTTGGCTTGGTGGGTTCCCATCAGGCAGCTGTGGGTGCTGTGTGTGGAACACAAGCATCTCCTGTCTCGGATGGGTGTGCAAAAGCTCCTGTGCTGTGCCCTGCTGTGTCAGTGTGTTCACTCGTGTCTGTCCTCGGTGTCACTGCCATGATGCTGTCCAGCCCATCTTTTTGAGGAAAAAGCCTAAAATGGTTGTTGAAGATTCCAAGAAACCTGCCAGTGACAGCATGGGTGAGGAGGGACTGGGGGCTCTTCAGCTAAAGCAAAAATGTCCCAAAGTTTGTTCAGGGGAGAGGAAAAAAAATAATTAGTTCAAGTGACCCGGTTGCTCCCCGAGCAGCTGCTCCCATGTTCAGAGGTACCTGAACTTCCCTGACCTGGTTCATTCATTTCTAGCCTGGAGTTGATTTTGTGCACTGGCATCTCTCAGCTTTCCACTATCACTGCTTCAATCTGAGCTCCTCAGTCAGATTCGTGTCGTGGCTCCATGACAGGGCAAAGTTTGAAGAGTTTCTTGTGAATGGTTGTACTCTACATACCAATGTATTTACTTTCCCTGTAGACTGCATACCACCAGTAAGAAAGAGTGTTCAAAAATCTGTTACTTGGTACACTCTTCCACCTACTGTATAGCTTTTGCCTGCTTTCCAAAAAGGTAAGGAAAAATCCAGCTTCTTACTACTCTGTTCTCGAATGGTGATGGATATACATAAATACCTGAGCAATGTGCATTAGTGCAGCTCTGTTCAAACATGCATCTAACTTAAAAATTGTTCACACATTCAGTGCCACGAGGTCCCACACACGGGGTTTGCTCTGCCGAGGGGACACCTGGGACTTGAGTGGTTTTAGTCCCTGCTGTGATGTGTCCCAGCACAACTGGGACTGGTGGAGTAAAAAGCCTGGGGAGATGTGGCTATTTGATAGCAATTTTAATAAGGAATGGAGAAATGATCCAAAGCTGATTATCCCAATCAGATCCAACCACTAACAACTGGCTTTCAGAGCCATCACCAGCAGCTTTACCAGCAGGGTTGCCTGGCAGCATAAAAATAATGCTTGCTGACTCACACGTGAATCTTTTTTACTCTAAAATTATAAATGGCTCCAAAACCCACTTTTTTTTTTTTAATGGTGGGAGATCCCAGCATCCACTCCCAAATAACCACCAGTGAACAATTTTTGAGGGCTGGCTTTTTCTGAGTGTTGTGACTGCTTACGTGGTGATCTTGTGGTGTCTGTGGCCTCATCAGCTGGGAACTATCGCTTCTCCAGTGGAAGGAGGGGAATGAGAGAGCATTTGATGTTGGAGACAAATCACTGATGAACACTAACAAATATTTCTCGTAGCTGCAGCTCCTTGGGTGTGTGCAGAGGGCTTGGCCCACTGCTTTGAGGCTTTGTCCCTGTACGCACGGGGCTGGGCACTGCGGCACTGTGCAGTTGGTGCTAGAAGAAATTGCTGTACACAGCCTTCAAAATGTTTAGCTGATCCCTAATAGGTGAGAACTTGTATCAGCAAAGGTAGGAGTGATGCTTGAATTGAATCTCTGAGTCACAGGGAAAAACCCACTAATGTCTTTAGCTGGTGCAAATTGCCACAGCTCCGGTTTCAATCCGACCCAAGGTCTTGTGAAGTGTTCAAATTGCTTTTTATTGTATTTGAATCATGCCCATTACTCTTAACTTACACCACTCTGGCAGAAAGCCTTATTTAAGGTGCAGATCTCTTTGGGAACATGGGCATTACCTGCCTCTCCCAGTCCCAAAGGTTGGTGCTGGTCAGTGTCTGGGAAATACAACAAAGCGGTCGGGGAGGAGAAGGTGCCGCTCCAAGTATCAGTAAAGGGCGACTACGTGAAGAGAAAACTGCTACAGGGAGGAGATAAGAGTAGGAAGGAGCTGGACAACACCCTCTGTCTCAGGAGAAATGTTGTTATTTTTTCATTTAAAAACATTCAGAGTTTAGAGAATTTAGGAGCTCACACAGATAGAACTTACTTTCTCTGTGTAACACTGTTTAACGCAAGGCACTGCTGTCTGCAGAGGCACACAAGGGATTTTGGCATCCCAGCCCTAGGAAAGCAATTGGCCATTCAGATTCTTTGAACAGATTTTAAAATTTGCCCCGTGCCAGGTGGTGAAAACAGCTGCAGATGAGCAGGGTCTGGGCTCGTGCCAGGCCAGTGCTCCTCTGCCTCATATCTTTTCCATTCCTCACCCAGGAGTGTTTCTGCTCCGTCGCAGCTGATGGCTGTGGCACTGGTTGCTGTGTTTTGATTTGTTCTTCCAGGAATACAAAACAAAAACCAGCAAGAAACAATACACTGTGTTAAAAGCAAAACAATGATATCAGGAAAACATCAGCTGAGCTGGTAATTGACACTTGTTTTGCTGGTAAGGTGTTTGTGTGGTATGAACACGGTGCTTAAGCCGCTCCTTGACTGTATCCGTTTCTGCTACGTGATGCTCGGAGAGATGTGTTTATGATGCTTTTAAATTGCTTCCTGGGAGTGACAAGTGGGACTTGTTTTCTGTGAGACTGGTGAAAACACAAGGCCTGGAAAACTCGATGTGGGATCTGAGTCAGGGGAATGTGTCGTCCGTCACCTGGACGAGGCACAGGAACCCCAGATGCTTTTCCAGAGCTACAGAGTCACGTCTGGCACTGTGGGAATATCTGCAGTGCTTTTCTCCAAGCAACATGCTTCAGGTCAGGATGAGAAGACAGATGAAGTGCTTGGGGTAGCTGAATGACCTGGACCAGTCCCATGGGCTTTTGGAGCTTCCCAGTGCAGGGCTGGCATTGTCATGGCCCTTCACCCTTGTTCCTTGGTGAGGATGATGATGGGGTGCTCGTGCCTTGCAGAGGGGATCGTGTACTACCAGAGCAAGGCCCATGTTGTGAGGCCAACAGTCTGACACTGTGTGCCAGGGAAAACCATGGCACAGGGAGCTTTGTGCTCCAGGAGGGACCTGAAGGGTACCTGTGAGCTTGCTGTGCCCTGGTGTCTGCCATAACATTTCTAAGAGCAGTCACAGACACACTAAAGGGAGGGTGAGCCCTGGCTTTTCCATCTGGGCCATTACTACCACACATGGTTATTTCAGGTGCTGTTGGCAGAAGATGGGGCCGCTGGTAATGGTAATTCAGCACTCTCAGGGGTGATGCTGAGACCCTGCCCCTCACCAGCAGCCTCCTGCCATCCTCCTGGCTTTGCTGCTGGGCTGCTGCTCCACCTGGGCCAGAGGCCAAGTACATCTCAAGCGCAGCGGTCCCGCTGCTTTCAAGAGGAAACCTCAGTGGCTGCGGGCTCGGGGTTCAGTCTGCAGCTGACCTCTGCACCCCAGAGATGTGCCACAGCGCCCAGGGCACGCTGGGGAGCAGCGACCTGCTCAGCAGAAACGTGGTCTGGCCTTTGGGTGGCGGCTGGATGACCCTTGAACTGAGCGTTGGGTTCCCCCTGACACGGTCCCGTGCCCGGCTTTGGGCAAGGAGCTGACCTCCAGCACCAGCTGGATTAATTGGGAAGTGCCAGTCACTGTCCCTGTCCTCGAGGACAGAGCTGGGGGTGGCTTTGATTCCCCTGAGGCTCTGAAGCACCACGGTCTCATTAGTAGTGACCTCAGTAGCTGAGCCCTGGGCTGTGGCGGGGGCTCTCCCAGGGCTTGGGCACAGCCTCCAAAAGGCTTTTGGTTGCTCTGCAGGTTGGTTTTTAGCTTGATTTGAATGTGGAGGAATCTCCATGGTGACTGCCAAGCATTGAGGTCATTTGTAAGGTCCATGCAGCACTGTGTTGTGTGAAGTCATTGCGTGTCCTGGTCATATGTCTACTGGAACCTGTGCAGTTAATTAGATGATGCTGTAATGAAGCTGCTGTGATGTGAGTCATGACGCGGTTTCAAACCAACCTTGGACTTATGCTGAAGGAGGTGAATAGTTTGGGTTTCTCTTTCGTGCCCAGGGCTTTCTGTGCCTCTCCTCCTGTGCACAGTCCCAGGAAACCTGGCACAATCAGTCCTAGGGGGACTGGGGCAGAGCAGAGCCCTCCCCTTGGACAGCTGAGCAGGACCCCATCCCCGCAGCGGCCCGTGTGGGGCTGTGGCAGCTGCTCTTCCCAGATTTCTCCTGTAAAAGAAGGAAAAAGCAGGACTCTTGCTCCAAGATCATAATTCCTCCCCCCTCTATTTGCATTTGCACATTCAATTTGCATTTTATTTTTTTCCAGTTTCTCAAGGTCTCAATACCCATTTGAATCAATGTTCTCCTCCAGGTTAATATACCCATGACTGCAGCCTGTTGCCCGGCAGCCAAACTAGCGCCAGAAATTCTCCTCTCCCCAACCATCTCGTGAGCGATGCGAGGGGCTTTGCAGTTACCCTCCTCAGCCATGCCAGGTTAGACTCTTCTCATGACATTTCCAACTGTGAAGGGTTTCCCTTATGGCACATATATATTTTTTTAAACCACAGCACTTTGTATGGCTGAGAGCAGAACGTGTCGATGAAAGATTTCATTTAAACCTCTCAGGAATCAGCCTGTTGCTTGAATGAGACCAAGGGCAGGGCAGGGGCAGCCAAACCTTCATCCTTTTCACTTCATTTAGCAGCTATTTACACTATTTTTATTATTTTTGTTAATATTATTATATGGCCATGAAGTTTTGCTGGAAGCACCAGGTGTGCCAGCAACAAGGAGCCTGGGGAGTTCGCAGCCTCCGTGTGCCGCACGGCTCCTCCTCACGAGATGTGACGATGCAGCCTGATACTTTCACATAACTGCACGCTCCTCTGTTAATTATTTTGCAGGCTGCCTCACACCTTTCATGACTTACATGACAAGAGACTTGTAAATGTGCAGGGAAGTGCCAGACTTGCCCAGTTTAGAGACTGAAATTCTTTCTGCACTTCGGCGATCACCTTGTAGTTGGATGTCTGAACAATGCCTGTTAAGACACGTTGTTTGTGGCTCTAAGAGCTTTGGATATTAGAAGATAGGTAGGTAGATTGTGTCTTGAGGCACAAATGAGTATTAATTAGTATATTAGGATTAGTATTCCTCTTGTGGAAGAGCTCAGAGCTGAGTGGGCACAGGGTGATGGTGCCTGCAGCAGGCCCGGGGCAGGGGTTAGCGGAGGGAGTAGCTGTTCACAAATCTATTGGAAACAGTAAGTGTGTTCAAAGAGCTCATCACGGTAGGAGTGGAGTAGGAAGGCCAGGAAGGTGGAAAATGAGCAATATTACAGGTAAACAAAGTTCTCCAAATGAAGACGTGAACCCCTGCAGTTTTGTGCATGATCACAAGCATGAAGAAAACAGAGCCAGGCTGGGAGAGCTGGGCTGGCTCAGCCTGGAGAAGAGAAGATGCTTCTGGGGAGAGCTCCAAGCCCCTTCCAGTCCCTGAGGACCTACAGGAAAGCTGGGTAGGACTGTTTGTAAGGACACAGAGCAATAGGATGAGGGGCGATGGTTTAAACTGGAGCAGGGCAGGTTTAAATGAGGCCTGAGGAAGAAGTTCTTCACTCTTAAGGTTGGTAAGACAGTGGCCCAGGTTGCCCAGAGAGGTGGTGGAGGCCTCATCTCTGGAGACATCCAAGGGCAGGGTGGATGAAGCTCTGAACAACCTGCTCTAGTGAAGAAGTCCCTGCTCACTGCAGGGATGGGACTAGATGGCCTTGGAAGGTCCCTTCCCACCTGACGCAGCCCGTGGTTCTTTGATTCTCCGGGGTGTTTCCTCCTGGGTGTCGTAGCCTTGCATGAGCCGGTCCCCACGAGCAGCACCGTGTCTTTGGGGGTTCTGCCCAAGCCTTGAACTCTTTTGTCACCTGGTGGAAAACAAGCCCAGAGGAGATGTTGGAGCAGCGCTCGGGAGTGACAGCGCTGACAAACGGAAGGAGCGGGCGAGTAGAATGAGCGTGAGGCACAGCTGAGCGTTCATCTGTCACTGACACGGAGCAGTGCTGAGCAGTGAGACAGATATTACTCTGTGCTGACACAGGTAGCAGAGAGAGAATAAATCTGTGCACCAGGGGCTGGGGTTTGGGGGTTTTTGGGGGTAGTAGGCAGCAGCAAATCAGGCAGAGAAGGTAGCACAGAGGAAATCGGTGTCTCAGTGTTTCACGGCAAACAGGCCCCACTTTCATACCCAGCATCTCTGGAAAACATCACAGGGGCTTTTTTTTCCTCTCTGTTGGCTTCAGGAAAGGAAATGTGGGCATCTCTCTCAGTGACACGTGGTGACACATTAGAGGAGAGCATCTTGTTGTTCCTGCAAAATAGGTATCACTCTGGGGGGAATCCATTGTGCTTCAGCTCAGTCTGGCAGCTGGGTTTCATTTTCCAGCCATAGCAGGAAAAAGGAAAAGGAGGGGAAGTGGGTTAATCATTAATTACATGTAAATACCCATGAAACCCAAGGGACACACGTAATGGGGAGGAAAGGTGTTCCAGTGCCAGGATCTGGTGTTTGGCTTGGTTACTGCTCTGCAACTCAGAGCACTGAGTCTTACCTGGGAGTCCAGCACTACATCTAGTGAGATGCTGTTCATGCTGTTCAGCAGAAAGAGCAAAAAGGGGAAAAAAAGGAGTTGCCATAGCTACACCACTTGTCATGATGCTTATCATGTCCGTGGAATAAAGAGCCTTATATTAAATCCGTACTCTTAATATCAGCTGTTAAACATTTCCAGGAAATTTGAAATCAAGACTTTCTGCAAAAAAAATTCAATGTTGATTGCAGCACAATTGTCCTGTTTAACCATGCAGCTCCGAGAGTAATTTTGTTAGACACTCTGTTACAGAATTCTACACTGTGAGTGCATTTTCCAGTGAATTTATCCCTTCTGCACTTCATGAACGTTCTTGGGTTTTCCGTTACGATGTTTGTTACTTGCAGCTCTGCCAACTAGTGTGAGCAAGCTGACCAGGAGAGGAGGGGGCTCCTTGCCAGTGGGAGCCCTGTCACTGGTGTGCTGTGGCATCTCCTCCATAGCAGAGTGGTCCAGACTCCCCACGGGAGAGGAATGAACGCTGTGACTGCTGTGCTCGTGTCCCCGTTTGCTTCCCAGGACAAGCATCCCCCACATCTCCACACAGACGAACCCATGTGCACATGTGTTCTTGGTGGATGAATTGGTAGGACAAGAGGGAATGGTCTCAGGTCCAGGGCAACCCTGGGTTACCAGGACACCCAGAGAGTAGAGGAGCTGACCAAAGCCCCCACCGGGCTCTGTGTGCGTCACAGCAGGAGAAAATGTGGTTTCCCAAGGAATTGACCTGGCAAAAGGTTTGTCACCGGTTTATTTTGGCACTGGGCTGACCCAGAGACATGGAGTTGACTCAGGAAGAGTGTTCTGGTGCCATCTCAGTATGAGCCAGAGGAGTTCTGTCGTGGGTCAGGCCCCAACGTGCTTCACAGAGACTCTATGTGACAGTGACTGTGTAGGCACTGACCCGAGCAACCAGGACAGGCTTAGGGACGTGAAAAGTCCCCGTAACAAACTGTATGAGATGCAGCTTTGTACCTGGTGTTTCTCAAGGCCAAGGCATCAGGTCAGAGGAGAGGATGTACTGGGTAAGAGCCAGTTGCTGTGGGGTGTTGGAGTGCTTGGTTGGTCTTTTCTGTCGTTGTGTTTTCCTGGAAAGAACAAACGGAGGAATAAATAAGACACAGTTATTTGACATGGAGCCCTGACCTGGTTCTCTCAGGCAGGGAGGTTGTACTCAGCAGAACCTTGTTGTGCCCATCTGAAGACACCTTCAGGTTATCAGTCCTTTGGGGAGATGTTGTTCTCCTCCTCATTGCCGGGTTCCCTTGTCACACACGTCAGCGGCAGCGCTTGGCTCGGAAACGGGGCTGTGGCCGAGCTGATTGACGGGGGGTTCTGAGACAAGCAAATGAGTTCTCTCAGGTGTCATCTTGGTGTCAGTTTGCCATTGCAAAACAGTCTGTGTTTCCAAGCTGGGAGGAAGACAGATCTGGCTCTGACCCTCAGATACTCTCAAGAGGTGGAGTGAAGTCCTTTTGCTGTAGCTCTGGCTTTAGGACTCCTTTGGAATGTTTTAGAAGATCACTCGGGTCATAATTTTAATTATATTTCATGCAAACTGTTTTACACTTGGCTTTAACAGCCCTCAGCAGAGCCTGGTTTTCCAGGTAAGATAACCAAAGTACTATTAATTACTTTGTTTTAAGCAGGTGAAAATAATTTGCTGCTATTTATTATCTTTCCAGCCCACAGCATTCAAAGGGAAACATTTTAAACTCAGTTTAAATGAGTGTATTTTCTGTTCTGTCAGTCTAGTTAAGGAGCAACATGAATTAGTTTTGTTTCTTCCTTGCCACAGCCTCATAAAGATTTGGGAACACGTGTCCCACACCACTGTGCTCTCCACTGGGGTCAGCTCCATGCTGCCCATGGCTGGGGATTTCGGCTCCCCAGGCTGTTCCCTAACTGCCTCTCACCCCAGTGTGCCAGCAGCCATGTGGCTGTTCCTCAGGCTGGGTCATCCTTCAGCCTCTTTGGTTTGCTGGAAGCATTGATGAGCCTTTCTGCTGTCTATTCCTTATCCCAGGGGTGCAGGTACCTTCAAACCTCACCTGGCCCAGGAGCAGGAGATGGAGGAAGAGGCAGCCAGACGTGCTCAGGGTTGATGCTGTGTGGCAGTACCATACTTTGTTTGCTTTAGTGGGGTTTTTTTTTGGAAGGGAAAACTAATCCATTGCAATGTTATTACCCAACTCGAAACCTCCATCCTCTAGTTATCATCCAGGCAAAACCATGATGGCTTTTCAGGCCCTAAGCAGTGTGCATGTGCTTTGTTCCTGGACTCAGAGTCACAATTCCTTTTACTGGCTCAGATAGGAAAATTAATACTGACAGCAACCCCCAAATTTGTCTCTGAAGGCACCTGCTTTAATAACAGCTTGCATAATAGCCAAAGATATGACTGATTGATAGAAATTATCTTGGAGCCCGGTCCTGAGGAGGCTGAAGGCAGTGTCTGTCACCACAGGTACTTCAGATCATCTTTCCAGCACAACAAAAGGAGTTTATTGATGCTGATGGAGTTATCAGCATAAGCAGCTCAGAGGCAGAGAAATAAAAGGCATGCTTTCTGTTTGTTTACAGAGAGCCAACACTTTCACTGGGAAATACTCATGAATGATGGACGCCACATCTCGCCTTTCCAAAGGGGAGATGTGTCACACGTCCCATCTGTGGCTTATTTTTAGAGCTTGTAAGAATTAACACAGGTACATAGACTATGGGATTCCTCTGGAGGAGTGGATTTCCTCTTGCTCAGTTTAGCTCTTGCCATCTCCTGTCAGAGGCTGCTCTGGGTTTGGTGATGTTCCTCAGCGATGTGTTTTGCCCAGGCATGGTGCTGACCCCGTGATCCCAGCAGAAAAGTGCTGTAGAGATGCCAATAGCAGCCAAGAGCTGTCCACGTGATTTTACACTGTACTGTAAGGTTTTATGGCTGAAGTAAAGTCTCTGTGGAAATCAGAGCCCTCGACTCGAGTGGAGGTAGGACTTCATCACAGAGGGCACAACCACCCCTGCCTGGAGGTGGAGCGTGGCCGTGGGGTTCACCACCATTACAAATGGGAAGTGTTCCTCTTGTGCTACGTTCTGTAGGACTCATCCTTACTTGTCTTTACTAGGACAGTGTGAATTGCTGTCCACAGGGCAGCGTTAGAGGAGGGTAGTGGCTTCCCCGTGCCATCATCCAGCCACATGCAGCTCTGTCTCTCCCTGTGGGCTGTGGCTCTGAACTCCAGCCATGCACTGACCTCTTATTGATCCAGGACACTCTGTGGAGATGTGCCCAGTGGCCAAATGAGCGATTCATTCTTCTCTTTCTGAAGAGGCACGTGCCACACCAGTGGGGTGGCCTGACTTTGTGGAATAATCTGTACATTCTTTGAGGGGTTTAGGGGCACAGGCATGATCAGCTGCCCATCCTATCCGGGATTCATCCAGGGAAAGCCTGAAAGCCTCCCTGAAATTAATGGGCATCATCCTACTCAAAATGAAGTGAGAATTCCCAAGCTTTGTACTGAAGTGTGAGCATCTAATACAGTCGCTTTCCCTGCGCTGTCTGAGCTGAGTTTCTTCATCCCAATCGAGATGAAAGTTCAGCGGCAGATCGGCTTCAATCTCACACATTTGCAGAGCGACAAAGCCAACATGTACTTTATGTACTCAAACCCTAACAAGCATCTTTGTCTAGAAGAATGTTGTTTCATTGCCACTTTGACCTGGACTGATTTCTACCATTATGCCATTATCTCACCCAGGAACTGCTTTTATTATCCTGCCCATCGGATACATTCCCCGTTCTCACAAAAAGCACATCGTAAGGAAAGCCCAACGAATTAAAAACATACATCTCTGATAGCAGCTGCTTCTGGAAAGCCTTATAGGATAAAAATGGACTTTTGTTTAAAGAAAAACCTCCTTCAAATCTCAGTGTGCCCTGGGGAACCGGCAAGGTCATACTCTTGCTTCCTATTAAATCCTTCTGGGAGCTTCAAAGCAATCCTCGTTAAAACAACCCATTATGAGGATATTTGTAATTGTTACTTACGGCCCTGCACTGCTCTGGGTGATATTTTGCCAGTCCCTTGGGTTTGGGGCTCAGTCCAAGTGTAGCTCTATCATTCACTTGACCAGCTACGCAGTCTGAGCTTGCTTGGGAGCTGTGTGACAGGCAGGGTAAATGCCTGTTTCTAAGTGGGGTAATAGTAAGGAAGCCCCGAAGGCAAAGTGCCGCCCTGGTTGGGATATGAGGGAGTCAGAAGTGGGAGCTGTGTAAAGTGATGGAAGGGTGAACGCTCTTTAGGTAGATATTAAACTGAATTAACCAAGTGATCTTTGTGAAAAGCTGATGACCCTCTGAACTGAAGTCCTCCCCCTATGGATGAGAAGAGACACACAAAACCATGTTGGTGTCCCTGGGGAATGACTCTGCAAGGCCAGGCTGAGGCTTTGGAAGAGGCAGTGCTACGTGTGCAGAGGTTTTGGGTTGCCTAAACCTCTTGGAGAACGAATCAGCGATGGATGAAGAGGATGACTAAGCCTTCCACAGCGTGCAGCTTCCCTCATCACTCTTCTCCAGGGGGGAATACCCTACTCATGTGGGCTGTGCTAGCTGTAGGAGGATGGATCTGGAATCTCAGCCCAACAGCCTCAGACCTCCTGCCGACGGAGCAGCGCTGGAGCAGGTCATCCCCACCGTAAGGGGATGCTGGTCACGCAGGGGCTGGTGCCCTCCTGGCACCTCACCCCCACAGCACCCACCTCAGCTTGTCACACGGCGACAGGGACACGCTCCTTTACACCGTCAGCGGTGCGGATGAGTCCGGCCCCCAGAAGGTGGTGGTTGCCTAGCGACGCGTCCCCCTTTGCTTTCTGTGCTGTTTCAGCTCCTCCTCGGCTTTCTGTGGCTGGAGCTGCTCAACCTGATGTGCTTGAAGTGAGAAATGAGGGTCTGGTGCCCAGGACACCAGCAAACACAAAACGGACCCGCCGTCCATCACACTTGAAATGGGATTTGTGTTTGGAGCTGGTGACACTGGGGGGACCTGGGCTGTGTTTGCTGCTGGAGCAGCGTTCCCAAGCCTGTGCTGTTCTGTCCCAGTGCCAGTATCTCCCTCAGACACCTGCTGTCCCCCTGTAGTGCTCCTTGATGGCGTTTAATGAATTAATTACACTGTTCAAAGATTCCAGCTTCTCTGGAGAATGAACCAGCCTCGGGCCTTGCTGCTCCGTGTGGGTTTGCTGCCGCTGTAACATGCAGAACGGCTTCTCCAGGGCCCAGACCCTGTAACTCCCGATGGGGCAACACTGGGGGGTGTGGGGGGTGTGGGGTCAGTACTGTTAGTGATAGATGATACTCACCCAAATTCAGGAAGAGGTATTTTTTTATAAAGAAAAAGATTCACATCTGTCCCAAAGAGATTGCAACTGGGTGGGGTTTTATGGTGACTTGAGTTTCCTCTGTATGAGCCCCCATCAGAGAAGATCCTGGCCATGGTCCAGTGTTTGGGAATGCTGTTACTGCCCTTACACCTGTCAGGATCCTGTGCTGGCATCACTCTCAGTACTGAGCAAGAATAAGAGAAGTGCTGTTTGGTAGGAAAGCAGAGGGCTGAAAGCTTATAACACTATTTGAAACATTTTTTTTTTTAAAAAAAGGTAAGGAAAAGGCAAGCTTAAAATATAACTGACACCACCCACTTTCATTCTGGTTTTGCTTTTCCAGAATTTCATGACAAGCAGCAGCTCAGCAAGACATGGTGTAACACACAGTGTGTCACAGAGTGTGGAGTGGGAGCGATGGCTGGATGAATCCTTGTGGCTCCAGCTCACCCCTGCTTTCCCCTTCGCCTCTGAAGGGCGGGTGCCCTTCGCAGGCAGCCCTGGCCCTGCACTCCATATCGGTCACTGCTGAGACCAACCCACCCAGTTACCCCCTGTGCAGCACCCCGAGGGCTGTGCCCACACGGAGTGGGGCAGGGATGGGCAGAGACCTTTGGGTTGTGTGTTGCTCAGCCAGTGCTTCAGTACGAGCATTGTTTGTCCTGGAGGTTAAGTGAGACTCACTGCTGCACTTGTGTTGACTTAAATCTGAGAAGACCATAGGAAGAGGAGACTGTTCCTATAGTGTTGTCACCTGAGCAGGACAGTGTTCTCTGGCTGGAGCCTGAGTTGGTGGCTCCTCATGTCCCAACAGGGAGATGCGATGGGAATCGGGTTGTTATTATCCCTGCTGGGACAAAGCTCAGGGGGTGGGTGTGCCACAGCAGGAGACCATGGACCTGAGCTCATCACCAGGTTGCCATCAGCCTCCTGAGTTACTAAATAGTAATCAGGAAGCAGAAACAACATCTTGAGTGACTCCTTGGTCCTGCTGTCAGGTGGGATGGAGGTGGCAGGAGCATCGCTGCTGGTGCTGCTGGCCCTCAGAGCCACAGTGCTGAGAGAGACAAGGAGATGGGGCAGCTACAGAGCACATAACCTGGGAGAAGAGAAGGCTGCAAAGCCATGATGAACACACTTGTTACTAATGTTATATTTGTAATTTAATGTATTCATGTTCTATCATTAAAACATGAGGTTCTGTGCACTACTCTGCATGCAAGTGGTGCAGTTCAGGCTGCAGGTTGGAGACCAGCACCTACCCGCCGACTCGTGCAACGAAACGAAGCTTTTTGGGTACAACTGCAGGTATTTATACACCAGATAAGTTGCCAGTGTACTACAGTAGGGAGCACAACAGGGGAGATGTGAAAATGTGATACAACATCTATTTACATTCAGACACTAAACTAGAAGTGATATTATTTTCTCCAAGCTTGGTTCCAGTCGTCGGGTTTTGGCCAAGCATGTAGAATCATTTAGGCTGTTGCTCTCATCTCTTTCTCGTGTATATATTCCCCAATTTAAAGGCAACAGAGCATGTGGATTGCTCTGTCTTTCAGGCACAGAGCCGGGGGAGGAGCTGTGTGCATCCATTTCCCTCTCAGACCGACCAGAAGCAGGGTTTAGCACTCAGCCCCTGCTTTGCCTGGCACGAAGGACACAGGTTTCTGAGCGAGAACTCCGAAAATGGAGATGAGTAGGTGAGCATCACCTGCACCAGTGGGCGTGAAGGAAACCAGAGCAGAGCTCCCCGACGCGTGGCCACCACGGCGTCAGCTCTCGCTCAGTGCTGGAAGTGCCTCGATCGTGTTTCATACATCTGATAGCTTGAGATGCCTGTGGGCTGTAAGAAGATTCATTTTTTTGCACTGTAAATCTTTTCTCTTTAAGCGTGGAAGAGGTTACAAATGTGCATAAAATTGAAGCGAGCGCGATTAAATCTCACGCCGAGCGGGTATTGACAGATCCGCCTCGCTTCTGGGGGCTGTGGGAGCTGCCTCTTCGTGGCCCATGCTCAGGATAATGAAAACCAGTCAAGTGATGAAACTTAGATATCCAAAGAGGGGGTTTGTTTCTGTGTGTTTGTTTTTAATGTGTTGTTGGTGCAGGGATGCTGTTGTTTCAGATGCTGTTGCTCACTTCTGGCGGGGCCTGAGTCTAGACTGTCAGTGCCCCCACCGCCTGTCACGGCGGTTGGATGGCAGCTGGAAAGGGAAGGGGATTTGGGAAGGGGTTAATGGTTGGACCAGATGATCTTAGGGGTCATTTCCATCCTTAAAATTCTATGATTTGTTAACTGTCTAATGAAATGTCATCTGGTTCCCAGATGTACAGGCTGTCGTCCCCTCTGGAGCTGGCAGTGAGCATGGGCAGGGGGACGCTGGCAGGGGAGGGGGTGGGCTCAGTTTGTGGGCACAGCTCTGAGGGAGAGGACAGGTTGGGGGGTGGGCTGTCACTACCCTGCACACCACCACATCCTGAAATCTGGTGCCGTGCTGCCAAGCGCCTGGGGCTCGTGGTGACCACGGTGCTGCACCCCGCAGCGGGTCTTCCTCCCCTGCTGAGGGGTCGCTGCCCACAGGGGGTTCCACTGTAAGGTGGGAGTTTCATTTCAAGTTAAGGTGAAACCTAAAGGGGAGCTGAGCCATCTGGTGCATGTGTGTTTGCAAATGTGTGGGCAGTCACCCCATGGGGTGATGCCCCTCTACACGTACCCTANTGATGTCCCTCTACACATCCCCTGTGCTGGCAGCCCACCCTCAGGGTGATGTCCCTCTACACATCCCCTGTGCTGGCAGCCCACCCTCACCCCACAGGGTGATGTCCCTCTACAGGTCCCCTGCACTGGCAGCCCACCCTCACCCCACAGGGTGATGTCCCTCTACACCTCCCCTGTGCTGTCAGCCCACCCTCACCCCACCGTTTGTTTGCCCATTGCTTTGCACCCCTCTCGGCGTGGGGGAAGGGGGACGCAGCGGGCTCGTGCGTCGGTGTCCAGAAGGTGCCATCCAGCAGCCCAGCTCCTGCACACCCCAGCTCCTGGCTCGCCTCCAGTACATCTCAGTCAGCAGCCAGCTGAGGTTGACATAATTATATGTATATTAATTAACATGTATATGTTATTTGGGAGAGGACAATCTGTTTCCACTGCTGGAAAGCGTCACCCATTAGCGCTGACAGCAGCCGAGGGTGTGAGATCTGTATCTGTTTTCCATAGATCAGGGACCGCTCCTGTGCCCTGGATTGAAGCCTGGTGAATCCTGGTAGTGCTGATGCTTCATTAGCATCCCCCATTTTCATGTAAATTAATTTCTTTGAGGAAAATCAAATCCATACCTGGTGCTAATTGCCAGTGATGATGATGAGCTGAGACTCAGTGGAGATTCATCATGGAGGTAGACGGTCTCTCTCCTGAAGGCTTCAGGTGAAGGCTGGAGCGCATCAGCTGAGCTCCACGTTCCTGGAGTCAGTGCAGGAAGAGAGCTGTGAAATGTGTCTAACAAGAGACATGGTCTAACAGCCTTTGGAACCAGGGAAGATTGTCTTTCCTCTCCTGAAATAACCATGAAGCTTTTATTGATCATTTTATCTAAATTATGGATGATGCTTTTGTCAACTACATCAGTCTTGTGAAGCGGAGCCCTGACAAAGATAACGTCGCCGGCTCAGATGCTTCGAGCCCATCTCTTCACGAGGGGGTACACAAGTGCACACTATCAACAGGATTTCTTGGCTGAATTCATTTGGCATCAGTGGTTCATTGTCATATTGAAAATGAGAAATGAGCTGCGGCAGCTGAATTTGTGAGAAAACTCATCAAGCGAAATACCAGGTTTGCCGTGAAAGCGCGAGTGAACCCTCGGTAAGCGTTAGAGCGGTTGGCGTGATATGAACCAGCCCTGGAGAGTATCAAAATCACCTTTGCTGCCATAGGAGCTCTGCTGCTATTTGAAATTGGAGCATGTAATGGATAAAGCTGAAGTATATCACAAAATAATACATGTAATTACTTTGCAACCTGTTTCATGATGATATTTTTTTTTTTCCCAGCTGCATTTTACCTCTCTTCAGCGTTTAATAGCACACTGCAGCTTAGTGAATATTTGCAGTGCAGCCTTGGAGGATAATGAGTTTTATCCTGCCATGTGTGGAACACCTTCGTGTCCAGGGGAGGTTAATGGGATGCTCAGCGTTTTGTGGGATCAGTGTGACTGAACGGACAGCTCTGACTCGTGTGGAGCATGGAGAAACATTGAGGGTCTCAGAGTGACACTGACAAGTGCTGGAGTTGCACAGGAGCTCCTTAAATTGCATTCTGGAAAATTCCTAGCAGCAAAATAGTTTCCTTCTTCAGTGGGAAAAGATAGTGAACACCATGGGAAATACTTCGATCCGATGGCGCTCCCATGTGTTACGCTCTCAAAGGACCCTGAACTGGTGGTGGGACACCTGTCCTTGCCTAAACCAGAGTTCCTGAAAACCCAGAAAATCTAAAGCTGCTCTCTGGTTATTAGTGCTTCCTGGCTGTGGACACACCAAGGGGAGATAGGCATGGACTGTGGGTAGCGGGGAGGGCGATGGGTCTCCGAGGTGGGGGGATGCTCCAGGGGGCTGGCTGATCTCTCCCACCCCAGGCGGGGCAGTGGCAGAACAGAGGGTTCGTGGTAGCCCAAGAATCAGCCTCATCCCTTGCTCTCACCCTAGTGTGTTACGTCCTGGGGGTGTGCCCAGGTTCAGGCTTGTCCAGACACCCACCCAGTTTGTCCGCGTGGGGCTGATGGTGATTCCCGTTAACGGATCTTGTTGAATCCGAGGTACTCGGAGACCCACGAGTGCTGGAGGAGAGCGGTTGGCAACCGCAGCAGCGCTGGCAGTGTCACCCTTTGAGAGTAGCTGTTAACTCAGACTGGTCCTGTGTTAACTCAGTCAGAATATTGGATTTTAACCTCACCTGTGAGAGCACACCTACCTCATGCACTTGCTTGTTGGGTTCTTGGGGGTGAGTGAGAGAGGAAAGGCCTTTTCTGCATTCCCCGGGACGGTTCAGTATCCAGCTCACAAGCCCGGTACAAGGAGTTACATCTCATTTGCATATAAACTGGGATGTTTTCATTAAGGTGCCTGATGGAAAACATGTTATCATTTGGTGTGTCCCTGATCTGTGGGTGTTGCCCAAGCCCTGCAGAACACTCTGCTTTCTGTTCACCCACAAATATTTGCCGACAGACGTGAGCAGCGTCGCTCACAACGTGCCGGCTGACAGGGTGTATTTACTGCCGCTTGCCAGCAGGTTTAACTTCAAGGATGTCATTGGGAAAGGTGGTGCCTTGATCCCTGCATTGAGAAATGTCATAAAACAGGAATAAAAATCACTTTATTCATGAGTCAAACCAAGCTTAACCTGGGAGGTGGGGGAAAGTTGGAGAGAACGTCCTGTTTTCCTAAAGAAACATTAATGGGGTCCGGTTGCGGAGCCTCGGCAGTGAATTCTCACAGACTGCGAGAGCTCGACGCAGCCAATCAGCACTAGTCTTGTTATAGCCACAGCTAGAGCTGGAGACGCCGCTGGGGCTGGAGTTGTGTCCATAAGCACGTGCCCCAGCTCACGGGGGTGCGGGAGCCGCGGCCCCGCACCCCAGCTCACAGAGGTGCGGGAGCCGCGGCCCTGCTGGTACCCGCTGCCTGAGGACCAG
>VXBZ01012860.1:403337-424115 GCA_013399135.1 Heliornis fulica | reverse complement strand
TCCGTACGCCCGTGCCCCGGCTCAGGGGGGTGCGGGAGTCGCGGCCCCGCCCCCCAGCTCACAGGGGTGCGGGAGCCACGGCCCTGCTGGTACCCGCTGCCCGAGGACCAGCAGCCGGCCCTGTCCGGGGGGGTCCCGGCTGGTGTGGGGGGGGGTCTCTGACCATTCTCTGGTTCTCTTTCAGGCCCTGCTGCAAAAAAGAAGTACGTCAGTTATAACAACCTGGTTATCTAGTCCGTTGTGCCACGTGGGGCGGAGGACGGGCGAGGATTTTCATCCGNAGACTGCAAGTTTTTGAACTTTTCTGTACAGTTTGTGAGGGTTTTTTGCATCTCGCCATCCATGTCGTTCCGCGGTCACTGTTTGTTTCCTGAATGCCACAGGTTCGCCGAGGCCGACCCGCTCAGACTTAGCACACCCACAAACCCCACAGCTGAGGATTTGAGAGACCCACACACACGACTTGTACAATTACTGTCACTGCAATCCATACTCTTTATTTTATTTTTTTTTTTTTTTAAAACTACACAAAAAAAAAAAAAAAAAATAATTTAAAGACCAAAAACTGTGCTGGCGAAGTTCGTCCCCCCCACCCCTCCCCCACTCAGATGGGCTGCAGAGGAAGCAGAAAGGGTTTTTTTGCTGAGTTTTAGTAGAGGTCTTGATATTTGGAATGCATGCCAGTAATGTATTTTATGGTACATGTTAATGATTTATGTTTGATATTTGTATTTGTGTTCTGTTTTGTTATTTTATTTAAGGTATATGACTATTTTGCAATAATTTCAATAATTCTTATGATATTTGGAGGAAAGAATATGGCTTTTACATGTCTTGAGGTTTGTTTTTGTTCTTTTTTTTTTCTTTGTTGATGCCCCACCATGATTGACCAGTGTGATAAGGACTTTAAAACAGCATGTATGTTTTATACTGTTTGTAACAAGTAATTTCGTTAATCTTGCTGCTTATGTGCCAATTTAGTGAAACCGATCTTTGCCGCAAACTCCTCCCTTCCTCTCCATTCTCTCGACCCTGTGATATTATCCAAGAATGTATCAATAAAGGATTTTGGTTAACTTTTTTTTATTTACTCCAATAAATATATTTTTTCAGTTGTTCCCTCCCCCTCCCCCCTTGTGACTAACGTTTATTTCAAGACATTGTGAGACGTGGGCGTCCAAAAGCGCAGCACGGAGGTACCTGGGGCTTTGTGGCTGGGAAAGGTCTGAGGGGAGCTCACAGGTAATTGCCAAAAACTAAAGAAACCAACCCCAAAAAGCATCTTTTTAAGTGCTGGGGCCTATAATAAGCCCCAAAAGATGAGTTGCAGCCGGGCAGAGAACGCCGTCCCCTCTGTGCCTGGTGGTCTCCAGAGTTGTCTTTGTGATTTTGGGGGACATAAAGCACAATTAAAAGAGCTCAGAATCACAGTTATTCTGCCAGGCAGCTCTCGAGGGCGCTGGGGGGGGNNNGCAGCTCGCGGGGGGGGGGGGGGGGGGGGGGGAATGGGACAAGTTCAGGTGAGAGGAAGCTCATTGTGGCTGCAGCACAGCACCTGCCACCTTCGACGCCGTCACCGCGGTCTGGGTGCAACGTGACGGCTGCTTCAGAAAGTGTTTAGCCTCCCGTTTGCTCCAGACAACTCAATCAATTATACTGATGAAGTTAATCAGCAGGAAAAGAAAATTTGACAGCTGCAATGCAGCCACAGTGCATGGTGATGAGGACCTGCCTCCACGTCAGGCCTTGCTGGACTCTTGCTGCAGGCACGTTGTTTAGGTGGTCGCGAGGCCTTTGCCTCGTGGGGTTAATGGTCATAGACATCATAATGAACTACAGCAGCCAAAAGGTGAAATTCCAGCCCAGTAAAGGCTTTGTCAGCAAGAAACAAATAATCAGCCCATCAGAGCACACAGACACAGGCTCTGTGACATCGTTATCCTTCTCTCTGTTGCTTATAAACCCTGGAACCAGCTCGGGGTAGATGAGCACGGCACCGTCCCACAGTCACCCCTGCTCAAAGGCACTAATTCCTTTTTATTTTTTTTTCTGGATGGGAAAAAAATGGGTGTTTTGGTTTGTTTTTCAGGGTTTTTTTGGAGGGGAATGAGGTGGAAGGAGTGGGTGCTGCTGGGAGGGAGTGATGTGAGGTTTTTAGCATCTTCTCCCAGCTCTAACACTTTGCATTAGCACCAACACAGGCTAAAACCCAAGTCTGGCCCTTTCCTGCATATGTTGGTTGACAGGTGTGTGTGGGCACAGACAGACACACAGACAGACACACTGATGTACATGCACACAGTGTGTTTAGTGACCTCAACCCTCCTGTTCAGGGCGGCTGTTAGAGCTTGGCTGATGTTTTATACATCTGCACCTGCACAGACCCTACATCAAAGTTCTCATTTACTTCAGGTTAACACAGAGTCGGTCTTAAATGTTTCATCCCTCCTGAATGGCTCCCTGGTTTGATCACTGCCTGGAAAAGTAAGTAAATGGAGGAGGCATGAAAACCCTGAAAATAATTTAGTGTATCAGAGAACTACATGGACCATGCTGGCTTTGATCTGTGTCAGCACAGGGTCTTCCACCGCCGATGGCTGGTGATAGTTCCAAGGTCTATGACATCGTGTACTGTCAGTGATGGGGTGTTTAATGAGTAAGGAAGCAGCTTGGACAAGGACAGAGGGGGAAATTTACCCCCTTCCCTCCACCAACAAATAAAAAACTAAAATAAAAGACATGAGTTTGTGTTACTAAGCACTGCAAAACCCCCATCAAGCCACAGCACAGAGCCCTGTGAGCAGGGAGGTGGTTACTCTCTAGTCATTCCATGCAGCAAGAGGTGGCTGTGGGCCTCAGCAGACAGCTGGGATCCAGCCATGGCACCCCCAGCCCCCACAGGGTGCTCCCACTGGAGAGGTGTCACGGCTCCTGCACAGGTGCTCACACCTGCTCTCTGGTGTGCAGGCTCAGGGACGTGATGCCTCACATCTCCCAGGGCTGAGCACACGGTGACAAACGCCTGTGTGAGCCTGGCAAGAGTCATGAAGGATGAGGGTGATTTTTGTATTGGTTTTGTTGCCATTTATTATTTAGCCTGAATTATTCCCAAATTGTTTTGGTATGTTAATGCCAAGTTTATTGTTCATAAATATCATTGCAGATTTAAGCTTTCTGGGCATGCTATATGATAGATAATGACAATTATTTAGGCTGAGTCAGAGCTTAGTCTTCATTTGTGACATTAATTGCCTTTATTTATAATTAAGTGCACTATAATGCTCCTATATACTGAATCTGCGCATCCACAAAAGTACTAATCAAACATATTTATTAATTTCCAAGAGAGCTCTTTATTTTGTAAAGCCTTTGATACACTTGAGTGTTTTTTGGTAAACAGTCTTTTTGATAAGATGTTCAGCAAAATATTTTGATAATTGCTTTTTGTGCCACAGGCATAATTAACATTATTTATAACAAATTGCTAAAAGCCAAAGGGTGATGCTGTGCTCCCATCCCACCCGGTGGATGCTGTGCCTTTGCCTCCCACGGAGCCAACACTACCCCACCAGCCATCAGTGTCCCCAGCCTGTCCCAGAATGACACCTCGGGGCTGTGGCACTGATGTTACAAGCGCTGCAGCCCGGTAAGAGTCGGGCTGTGCCCTAAGGGCTTGTTCCTATTAGTTATTCACCTTCCACCCGCGAAGGGAACAGATTTGAACTTGCACCTCCCACATCTGGGGCTGCCAACTTCAATTCCCTGATTTATTGTAAGCTTGCCACTCATCACAGCTTTATTTAATATTATTTGCTGAGGGAATGAAGAGAGGAGGGTTACTGGGGGCACTGGGGGTGTAGCTGCATCACCTCAGTCTCTAGGGAGCCCAGCATCAATTCCCAGTCATCACATCACTGCTCTGAGTCCCGTGGGGGGGTGGTGGGGTCCAGCCCCACGCTGCAGTTTGGGTGGTCAGCTCTAAGCCTGGGTAACCCCCTGGGAAGCCCAGCTTTGGCTGTACCCCCCCAGCTGGCCATCACCAGGGGGCTGTGGCAGCAGCACATGGTTTATCCCACCTTATCTCACGGTCAGGAAATCCAAGAGCTCCAGCCAGGGTGGGGGCACTGCCTTAAATACCCTCCTTACCGACTGCTGTAGGAGAGCAGTGATTTTCCAGGATGCCTGTGTGCTGTTCCCTGCCTCCACAAGCTCACCAAGCTTTGTATTTGTATCACACATTTATTTCCAGCCCCTGTTTTATTTTCAGTAACTGCTTTTATTCCTCACTGCCCAAGAGGATTACTCTTTACTGTTTTTCCCTTAAGAATGAGCTCAACTCTATTTTTTTCTCCATTTTTTTTGGATGCCTGTAGCACACTTGGCTGCATATGAAGTACAAAGCCCAAAATAGTCCCTGTCTAGAGACTGGACTCACAGGGACTGGTCCCAGCATCCCTTCCAGCTCCTGCTGATGTCACTGACGAGAGCTGCATTCTGCACTGCGCACCAGGCAAGAGGCCGAGCAGCACACTCCAACACCTCTAATCCACCCTTGGTCAGCAGGACCAGGGAAAAAAAAGCCAACTCAAGCTGTTAGGTGACCTAAGGGAACAGGCTTTGGGAGCCTCTGAGCCACAGCACCCTCAGGCATGGCAAGTGCCAATGACAAGAGCTGGATATTCACAGACAGAGGGCTGAAAAGGATCCTAATCCACCTAGGATACTGCCCCCATGTACCAAATCTGGGAGATCTGAAATATGAAGCAATATAATGAAACACCAAATGATCCATTTTTTCAGCAAGGACACAGGAAACCTGCTCAGCAGCCTCAGAAATCTCCTCAGGGCAATGGGATGCTGCTCCCAGGCTGCCTCTGCCCCGTGGCCACCTGCCTGGAGCAGCAAACCAGCAAGAGATGGGCACAGAGAGGTGCTGGTTTGGTTTTCTGACCAAAATACCAACACTTCCCTCAAGATCAAATCACAGCCTGTTCTGTGGTGGCATGAAACGGTTACAACACTGTGGCACAAACCCCAGGGTTCCCTGTGGTCTCTTCTCTGCTTCTGCTTTTTCTTTTTTTCACACCCTTTGGATTTGACCCAATGTTGAGTAGACCTCAGCAGAACCCATGGGGATGAGTATTTAATCATTTTAAGCCAACACTTTCTTGAGGTGAAGGCCCCAGTGAGCTGCCCACGGGGGGGCCCAGCAGCAGCAGGTCTTCCAGAGTCCCAAGTCCCTTGCTTGGTTTGGGTCCTACTGGTGCTCCACAGCATCAAACAGCAGCTTTACAATGCTGGCTGTGACCCCCAGGCTCCCCAGGGCTGTAGCTGAGGGCACTGCTCCTGGCATGATCCAGAAAAACATGGGGAAAAAAATTGTGCAGACATTGCAAGGTGCCCCTGAGCCCAGTTATGCTGTTGAGAACTGTTAGAACTGCAAAAGGAAGGGGGAAAGGAGACCCTTGTCTCCTTCGGCACCTGCAGGGCAGAAGATACCTTTCCAGATGGTCACTGGGGAACCAAAATCCTACTGTGGCAGTTGCCAGAGCCCCTCAAAATGCCATGCCCAAGTAGGATGGTGGGTTCTGGCCCTTCTGACACAGGGACAGAAATCTGCTCTCAAACCTGTCAGCCTCCAGCTCTGACCCAGCCGTTCTCGGGGTCTCCACCACAGCAGCCGCAGCGAGATGGGTTATGGGCAGGATGCCCTGAGCCAGCTTCCTCCTCAGGGTGTGTGGGGGGGTGGCAGAGGGCTCAGCCTGTGGATGTGGTACAGCATCTGTCAGCACAACTGTCCATGGGCATCTGCAGCCTCAAGACTAACAGTTCTGGCTGTTCTCTGAACGCCAGGACGCACCTTAAGCTCTGCCAAGCTCTCTGCTATAGCTGCTCCCTCGAGTGGGCAACGTAAGGGATGAGCTGCTTCTACCCACTGCCCCCTCAGTGTTTACCAGGATGCTGACATGGGAACCTGCCTTTTCAAAATAACACATTAAAAATGCTCCACACTGTGTTTTTCCCTGGATTATTTTACTCTTTTTATTCATTCTGCAGACAGCAAAACCATACGGTGAATATTAATGACTGTGATTTTACTCTGGCGTTACTTAAAGCTAAATGGTAAATGTTTACTTACAGCCAGCAGGAATCCTTCTGAGCACAGATCATTTATTTCAGGCCCCCGTGGGACTCTGTCCTGTATGGATTCTGGGTGAGGCCAGGAGGTGACACAGGCCAACCCCCTGCACACAAAGTGCTGCCTCTCTGACGTGATGAAGGGGACACAAATGACGCTGCCCCATCGCACGCTGAGTGAGAGATGCAGCAGTGATGTCAAGGCCTCGTGCCACGTCCCTGTTTCTCCACACCAAAGTGTCTCAGAGAGGGCTGGCTGCAGGACCACTGCTGGCTGGCAGTGTGGGAGCACATCTCACCATCAGTCCCAAGTCTGGAAGGAGACACCCCCTCTCCTGCTCGCCCCGGGTGACCTGGACCCCTCTGGATCACTTTGCTGTGACTGTCCGGGCACCTTTCAGCTTTTAACCTTGGCACTTGTTGAGAGCTTCAGCTCCCAAGGGGCAAGTTCAGCCCTTGCTGACAAAGATACACCAAGGGTGTTGTTAAGCAAAGCCTTTGCTTTGCTTTTAACCTTTCCTGATGCTGCTGTTGTCCTCCAAAGTTGGTAAAAATCTTCCTTAATCTTGGAGAAAAAGCAGGAAAAAAAAAGCCAAAAGAAGTGTGTTATTTGGAAGGCTTCATGCCACCACACTGATGGGTTTTGCTTTAGACTCAGATTTGTAAGAATCAAGATCAAACCCATGAACCACTTCACTGCCTTGATCCCCCCACTGTCCATGAGGGGCTGCCCGGGCACCGCCGCACACCCCGGGCACGGCACATTCCCAAGATGTGTCTCCAAGGCACAGGGGGGGGACAGAGAGAACACACGCAGCGTTTCCCAGAATGAATCAACAATAAATCAAAGCTCCATCATTAAAAACCATTTTTTTTTACACCAGAGCTGCTTTTATAATTCTTTTACGTGTTGACTCAAGCTGCTGAGCAGGTGTGAGTGGAAGAGGAAGGCCGGAGCCCTCCGGGCCCGTGTGGGCAGTGCTGCCTGGAGAGCACATTCACACGCTGTGGTGGCAGATGGAAACGCACACACACTCCCTCCGCTCGTCACTGGGTGACTCAGTGCTAACTTTGATTCTGTTCCTGAAGTTTAAAGACAGGAGATCCTGATCTCACCAAAAACATGACTTTTTGTCCCACTTCCTGCTTCAGCGGTGAAGTTGCTCTTCTGTGTAATTCATCTCGTAGTACTTACACAATGTGAATAGCGTGTGGGCCGTTGATGCTACTCAGTGAGCAAATGGGTGGGCTTGGCAGCTAATGGTCTGTGCAACATGTACCTGAGGAGCTTTTGCCTCTTCTGAACCAATTAGCTGCTGTACAAATCTTTAGTTATCCTGTTCTTCTGGTGCCATCATCATAGAGTGTCATCTGCTCTGTCCCACGGACTGCAGCAGCTCCTCGCTCTGACTTCTGCCCCTCCCCTGCAGAAGTGTTCACTCTGTTTGGAGTTCCCTCTGCCCATGGACAGTGAAGAGTGCCCTCAGTGGCCTCTTTACAGCCCACACACTCTGCCCATCATCTTCCCTAATTCATCCTACTGGAAGGGGTAAATCTCAAGTCTGATCTGACTGAAGCATGTCCTGTAAAAGTGGTAGTAGATGATTCATGATCTATCAGCACGGGAAAGGTCCTACAATCCAGCCCCACCAATGTGTCCCAAACTTCAAGCACAGCTGCTGATGTTCAGAGTGGTACAACGAGGACAACCTGATACTAGAGATAATTAGCCATGATTCACAATTAGTGCTAAAGCATGATAATTAGGCTACTGAGCGTGCACCAGGCTTTTCTTTAAGGTTTGTTGGGCAATAATTGTGCTGCTACATGATTGACTGGGGAGAGTTCCCTGCGTGGGTTCAGTCACTGCCCAGGGGATGCAGTGCTGGGGGGTAACACCCCATGGCACACAGTACTGGGTGAGATGCCCCCCAGCAGAGGACCCTGCTCCCACAACTGAGCTCTCATGCAGACCAGCAACAGGGGCTGGAAGGTCAAAATAATATTAAAGGGACATCAGCAAAGGTTTAATCACACATACAGGGCCCAGGGCTGGCAGAGAGGCTGTGACCAGCTCTCAGAGGAAAGGCTGTGAGGGTGGCAGGGGGAGGAGAGGTGCTGCTCAGATCTCTTTGCTACAGGAAAAGCTTCCAAATTCCTCCTCAGGTCCCCACAGACTGAGCCACACAGTCAGAGCAAACAGCTTTCCCGTGTCCCAAAACCTGTTTGATCCTGCCTGATTCTGCTCTGAGTCCCATCATCTAGATAGGGACTCAAATACGTTTACAGTTTGGATACACACAGGACATAGATACATAGATATATATAAATATACACATATATATATACACATGGATGGACAGATGGACTTTTTCTGTCTGTGACAACTGCAGGTTCCTCCTCTGAGCACTGGCAAATTCCTCTGGGTGCTGAGACACGAGCAGCAAGGTCACTGCTACAAACTGAGACATCCTCTTGCTCGAGTCCGTCTCTGAGCTGCACCAGGACTGACACAAACCTGAGAGGATCTGAAAAGATAATGTTCTCAATTTAAAATCATCAGCCTTTATGTCTTGGTGTCCAATAATTTCAAAGCAAACCAGAGATGTCTGATGGAACCTGACAGGGTTATTGAAGAGCAATACCAAACCATGAAATGCTCTGCCTAAATGCTCAGATTCCAGAAACTTTAGGTCTTTTCACCTAAAAAGTTCTTTTCACTTTTTTTTTTCTTTCTTATTTTCCAACTTTAAATGACATCATCCATGAGCTTCTAGTTACAACTTGGTGGAGCCTGTGACTAGGTGACCAGCTTGGTAAGAGGCAAAAGATGTCTGAAGAACCCAGTCATATATACAACTTATCTCTTAAAGAAAACCATCCCCCTGGGCATGGAAAGAAGGGAAAATCTGGTGGCTCCTTCCCTGCTTGCAGCTCCCAGCCTTGTCTGGCCCCTACTCCTGTCTGACGGGCTCCAGGACCGATGGGGGTTTTCCCTTCCCAGACGCAGCCCTTCTGCCAGCCCAGCACCATCGACAGGGACAGAGGATGCTTCCACCACCCCCCCTGCAGACCCCAGGAGGGTTTTATCACACTCAGTGATATGCTCTGCCCCAAACCACGATGTCAGAACATCTTTCCCTTCCACCTGCCAAAATAACTTTTAAACACTAGTTTGCTTATTTTCCTGGTTTTATCACAGGCTTATTGTCCCAGTCAAAGATTTATTAAATCCAGCAGCGACAGCAGTTCCTTCTCCAAGCCACAAGCTTTTATCTTGTTGTTAAAAGTTTTAAACAGCATCTCACACAACAATGAACATCACATACATTTCAATGAGCCTCTTCAAGGAAGAAATTCAGTTAATCTCTGATGGATGTATCTCAATCTATTGCTTTTTAACCTATGAAAAATCACTGTCTCCTATGACTTGAAGTCATGAGATAAGAGAGGCTTGCTCTAACTTTTCCCTTGGTATAATCTGGTATCTGCTCTTTCACTCATGGCTTTGGAGCAGATAAATTATTCTGCCTGTGCCTTTCGGGGGCCTAGAAATGGGGGTTAGTGAGTCAGCAGAGATTACCGGACACGGCGGGGCCGGCAGCAGAGGAATGGGAGCAGAACCTCTGTCCTCTTCTTGTCTGCCAGTCAGTGCCCACACAGTCTTTTGTGGTTCCCATCACAACAAGGATTGGTGGCCAGAACTCCCCACTGCCAGGCTAATGCTCCTTAGTGCCCCATAAGCTCCAGTCGTTATTCCCCTGGGAAAACCATAATGATGGACGGACAGGAGAGAGAAAGCAGAGATGGCTACAACCAATACAGTGAATTCCTCAGCTTTCAGAGAGGCCAAGGCTTCATCCTGGTACATGAGGACTACCTGAGCCACTGGTGGTCCTGACACATCCTTCCCATGTATTGCTGTCTATGACCTGTCTCACCAGTGGAGCCTCGTTGTAGACGCTGAGGGACTGAGACACACAACATGGCACACACAGAACACGCTTCTTCACCAGGTCATGGGCAGCTGCTTACCCAGTTGTTCAGTGAAGTTGATCCCAATGCTACTTCAGAAGCATTCCCTGTCCTAAAACCACTTCTCAGGTCCATCTCTTGGGCGAAGCCTGGGCGATGGTGTCTGCTCAAGCAGACGCAGATGTGCCGTCACGAGTCGAAACCGCAGCGGAACGTTAAGATCTGCACAAGGTCAAGGAGGAGGAACTGGATGACAGGGAAACACGTGTGCATGGGCTGCATGGCCCACACAGACCCCAAAACCCACATACCTCTGCCACAGGGATGAGCAACATCTGCTTCATGTGCAAAGGCTGGAGGGTTTCCAGAGGGAATCCAGGGGGAATACGGCAGGCACCGGTCGGTCATCACCTGGGGCTCTTAAACTCACAAGGAGAGGACACAGCTGCTGAGAAGCCCACAGGACAGGTGTCCCAGTGAGTCCTGCTGCCACCCCTCCAGGAGCACTCCCCAGACCCCAGTGGAGCACAGCACAGCAAAGGGGGGAAGGGTGAGACGGCCGAGGAAGGGCTGGTTTCAGCTGGTGCCCTCTGGTACTGTGGGGCGCTGCCAAAGACATTTGCTTCTCTGAGGAGCTCTCCCAGAAGAGGAATTAAACCCACCAGGAAGCCCTGGACTGATAAATGAATTTGCTTATTTTATGTCACTGGAGGAAAACAAATCAACCTGTTCACACCACAAATCACACTACAAGGGCAGCTACAAGGACATTTTTTTACCTTTACTCATATTCTCATTATTCATGAACTTTCTAGATTTCTTAGCAATGAAAACACTTGCTCAGGGGAAGCCAGACCTGAGCTTTCCAGTGTCTCCATTCTCTGGTTCCTCCCTCTCCCATCACTCCTGCACCCTTCCCTTCTGCAGACATATCTACCCCACTAGGCCCAAAGATGAAATGAAGGACATAGAGCTGACAAGGAAGCAAGGAGTGAAATTTTGGCTCTCCTAAAGGTGATATTGCAGCTCTCCAAGACCTATTTTTACTTTGTTTTCCTTCACTTGAGTTGCCTTTTCCCCTTTTTATGGGGACACTGGATGTTATAAGACACACGGTTCTGCCCTTCTCCGTACGGTGACTGCAGCTGTGTGAGGACTTTGTGTGCCCAGATGTTGTCTCCCTCTGTATGTACCTGTGGTTTACTCAGTGTTACAGCTCCCTGGCTGCCATGTGATGCTCAGCCCTGGCCTCAAGGCTGCTGTCACTCACCAGTCACAGGAGGAACTGGGGCCTCCAGCCTCACGCTTTGCCAGCAGGACACAGAAGAAACGAGCTCTGCCAGCAGACCCGGCTGCCGAGGGATGTCAGCTGGTATTTTTTTCTCTGATTCAGTGTCCTTTCCATTTCCCACACTGATCAGTTCCCACACTGATCATTTCCCACACTGACCATGGGCAGGTTTCTCTAAGAACCACCCCAGCCACACAGACACTTGTTCTCACCACCACAAAGTTAATCTGACGAGGCGTTTCCACCACACGGCCCTGCTTGACACAGTTATAACTTCCAAGCACTTCAAATCCCACAGATGTTGTTTTTATTTACAATGAAAAGCTTCAGGTTTTGTTCACAGGGGGAAAAACGTGCTGGGAGGAAGATGTGCCACAAGGAATCGCTGAAGCCCAGGACTTTAAAACCCATCAAGGCTCATGGAGAAACGAGACAAGATGAAAAGGCAGATAATTTCTCCCCAAGTACACTCCTTCAAAGTGTCTGAGCTCGTTTCCATGATTCTGCTTCTCATTTTCATGCCCATCAAAAGAAAATGTAAATGGAATAAGAATAAAGACTTGACCCAGGAAGGTGTGTGCATATTCCCAGCCTCCGCTGCACGACCAGGAGACAGGGAGCACTGAGACCAGTGAATCACTGCGTGTCTCTGAGTTACCCAGGGGAGCCCCAGCTACATCAGAATCATTGTGTACATTAACTGCTAAGTACATTGCATCCAGCTCCAACCTGGTTACTCTACAGCTTTGTTACACCATAAATACAAACTGATGCTTCTGACCAAGAGTCCTGTCACAGAAACGCACTTCAGCAGCTGTTGGAGGAGGACAATAAAACCCCTGCAATAATAAACACCACACACCTGCTCAGTGGTCAGGTATGGGACAGATCTTGTATATAAATACTGGAGATACTCAATACCTTGGAAAGATGTTACAGAAACACGTTACACTCCCGAGGGGGGAATCACGAGGTTCAGAGTCTGCTCTGTACAGGGAAAAAGGGGATAAACAGCCTGAGGCGACAGCAGGAAGCACAGACAAAGAAACCCAACACCTGAAGGAAAAAAGTTCAATGCACAAAATCACCCAACTCAGTCCTTAAACGATTAACTTGTGATTTGGGGGTATGATGGCTCCTTCCTCAGACTTTTAAGGCACTTTCCCGCAGCTGCGTCAGTTTCTGCTTTTGTTTGGTTTGTTCTCCTTAAATATTTACACTATTATGTTGTGTTTGCTTTGCTTTCCTTAAATATTTAAGCTATAAATCTTTACTGGTGTAAATATTTGCTTTATTTAAAATCTACTTAGATGAAAGATAAACAACAGAATACCAAATCAGAAATTACATGGGAATTTTAGAGGAGGAACAGCAATTAGCTCTGCCGAGGTGCTAACCTTTACAAAACGATGCCATTTGCCTATATGCTGCATTTGATGAGCTACATCCCAACATGTATTAATTGTTTTAAAGGCATTTTCTTCATTTCCTTTTCTTTTTTCCCTTCCTCATTCCCCTTCAGATACTGCATTAACCCCTTCCACTCCTCACTGCTGTGACAAAGGACATAATTTACACAACCCTGCTACACCACGGAGCAGCTGCCGAGGGTTGAGGGAGCAGGTGCACAAATTGCTGCTGGATGAAACACAAAGCAGGTTTATGAGCCTGAGAGTGAGGAAGAGGAGCCAGCCCTGCCAGCCCCTGCACAGTCATCCTGTGCTGTCCTGCTCTGTGATGCTCAGCTTTGCTCCCACCAGCATCTCCGGCCACCGGCGAGGAGAGCGCTCATCCCCAACCAGAGGGGACGATGCATCACTCAAGCACCTCTTTCCAGGACACTGCTGGGGGTGCTGGAGGTGTCTGAACCGGACAAGCAGCAGGGTCTGACTTGAGCAGGAGTACAAATGGAGCAGCTTGACCTGGACCCCAACAGAAGCAGGAGATGAGCAACTCACTCGTAGGGCAGGATGTGGAGCCGAGGGTCTGTCCTGGAATGGGCTGAAGGAGGCCTGGGGTGAGGGTATGGGGGGGCTCCACAGCCCAACTGCACTTTGGTACAGCTGACCCCTGCTCTGAATGCTTCATTCCCCATAACTGCCCCTTGCTCAGCGTGGCAGCACACCTGGCACAGGGCCGAGCCACACACGGTGCCCGAGGGCCTCCCGTGCAGCAGGAGTGAAGGCAAACGGGGCCTAAACTAGAATCAGCCCAGAAATAACAAATCCCACTGCAGGTGAGGTCATGGGCAATGCCCACACAGCTCATCTGGGGACACCTGCTGAGAAGCTTCTCCCCACCACCCTGTCCCCAACTCCAGCTGCCTCCTCACTCTCCTGTTTTCCCAGCACAGACGGTGTCGGACGGGGGGACCCGCAGCCTCGGACCCGCACAGCAAGGAGGTGGCCACTCACTGGGGCCCTTCTAACACAAACCCACTGGGTGCAGCAGTTCTTTAGAGCACTTTGGGGCCTCCAGCCTCCAATATAAATTAGCAGATGGGCTGTTAATGTGTTTTTTCCCTCTTGCCACGATGATGGATTTTTCACTTTAGAGATAAGACATTGCCTGATAGAGCCAAATATTGACAGAGGAGATAAAAAGGGCTGTTATGATAATAGGCATAATGAAATGTTGTTTATAAAACCATAGCTGGGAATAGATCTCTTTCCCACTGCAGAATATTGATCCTCTCAGAAAACTTAAAGGAAAATCAGGTTTCCTCTGCCTGCTCTGTCTGTACCTGCATCTCACACCAGCAGCAGCAATAAAAAACCTTCAGAAACACCTCAAATTCTGTCACTTGCCACTTTACACCAGCAAGGCCATCACTCCTGCACTGCATGGCTGTGGGAAAATAGCCTGATGCGACCTTGCACATGTGTTCTGGGGAAATTCTGCTCCCAAATATTCTAGCACAAGCTGGGAGTAACTCCTTGGAGCCCGGCACAAAGTAAAAACATGGTCTGACCTTTTGGGAAAAAAAAAAAAAGTAATCAAAGTTCAAGGTTTCTATAGCCCTCACTAAAAAAACATAAGTAAGTTGGATGAGAATATATTCAGTGTTGGAAACCCTTTAGCTCTCCCTTGGTGTGCCCATTTCTCTCCCTATAAATTAATATAACACATATATAAATTAAAGTCCCACATACATAAAACTTACCCTCAACCCCAGGATGCCTGGGCTCCAAACCACCCAAGAGCAAAGCGAGAGAGGTCTCACTTGTCCCCGAGGGAGCGCCTCAGCATCAGCCCCATCCGAGGAGGGCTCCGAGGTGCTCAGGCCATCATCTGCCCCATGCCCGTGTTGCCAGCGCATCAACTCCAGCTCACCAGAGTCTCAGTCAGGTCTTGAGCTCCGTTATTGACACTTGGGATAGAGGTAACACCCGTGGACAAGCTATTTGTCAAATTAAAATCGTTAATTAGATGTTTACCCAACACTCGCTTGCAGACGAGGAGGCAGTGCTGCTCCCGGTTGTTATACTGGGGTATCACAGGGTCTGACCCCCCACCCCCAAACAGTCTCTGTGCCAGGGCAGCTGCAGACATCCCCCAGCATCCCCTCTGCCATCAATCATTTATTTAATTAAGCAGTGATTCAGGTCTGGGGGGCTTCAGGGGGCCCGAGGAGTGAAGTACAGGGGCGTTGGGGTGGGACCCACCGAGTTCACGTGCAGAGTGCCACTACCCCCTCCCCAGTGCTGGCCAGACCTCGGGGTCTCTCCCAGAGCAGGATGCTGCCCCAAGCAATGCCCAATAACTATAAACCATCACCAGAACATCCTCACAACTCCAGAGCAACTCTGCCAGCTCCGGCAGCTGAAATCCTGACACCTCAAACCTCCTCAGAGCTTCCCTCTGTAACCCATCACCCACTCGAAATTGTATCAGTTCCCATAGAAACACCCTGACCACTCACCAAAAGCATTTATTTATTTCCAGAAAGTGAAGTGTAATTTCACTCAAACAGGAGCCGGTGAGTCCGTCAGCGCTGCTCTGGACCCTCCAACGTTCTGCTCCCTCCTCTTGGCAAGAGGCACAACTCTGGACTTACCTTCAGTGTTCTGTCTGCACCAGTTACTTCTCCTGTTGCTCCTTTTATTTAATGAATGAACTCCTGAGTAACACTGAGCTGTACAGAGAAAAAACAGTGAATGTCCCTCACTGAAACCACACACTGGTCTCCCTGTGCATTTCCACTCCCCATGTCCCCTCAAAACCTGCCATTCTACTCACTGTTTTAATGAGGAAATCCTATGGGATGGCAAAGTGAATTCCAGGAGTGGAAGGGGGGTGTTTGCTCTCAATCTTCACAGGAGCCCAGGGGACAAACCTGCAGGGCCCAGAGGGACGGAGGGGCCGAGCCTGGGCTCAGCCGGGCGATGGGGGTGGCACAACCACCTCTGTGGAGGGGCAAACCCGCATTTCTGGAGAAAGTCCCACCTTGTCCCCATGCAGACACTTTCTTCACTGCAATGAAGTGTTGTGTGGTCCCTGGGCTTGAGGCAATCAGGTTCACTGTCAGCACACCGTTAGCACATCCTTCACCTGATGCTTGGACAGCCTCTTCCTACCCCAGGACTGATGGGATCAGACCCTCCCTTGGAAAACCCGGAGCTGACACCATCAACACTGCTGACACCATCAACACTACTGACACCATCAACACTGCTGACTGGGGCAGGGACATCACCTTCCTCACCTCAGTACAAGTCTGGTAAATCTTACAGTGTGATTGCAGATGTAATCCAGAAAGTGACCATATGCTGTGACATGAGGCTGAGCCCTTACAGAGGCAGCACAATACCTCTGTTTTCCATCCAAACAAAGCCTGTCAAACCCTTTCCTGCACACAGGCTCTATTTCAACAGGTTGTTTAAAATTAAACCCTAAAGTAGGAATCATAAAGGGAATGATTTATTACTAATCATGGGGGAAGACAAATGTTTTCCATCATATCATGCCTGACAAAGTGACGCAGTTCCCACTGTGTCTGACACGGTCCAGGATGCTTCCTGGGCATTTTAATCTTCTGGGCCCAGGAGACAAAAATTACAGCAACACTGGTAAGTGATGAATAGGATTCATATTCAAACAGTGACTTAGCTCATCTGAAGAAAGACCAAGCATTGAGAGCTCAGGATGCTCCCGCTCCACACACCGTGCTGGCCTCGTGCCCGTGCACAACCTGGGCTGGAACACGCGTCACCACTCGGGCATCACACATCAAACTCCCACTGGGATTTTTTCAGTGTTTTCAAAGTAGTAAAAACCCAGAGGCCACTGAACACCATGAAAGAGCTGGCTGTATCTGCTCAGGGTTTGGGGGAGGCTGGAAGACATAAAGACCCTGATCCTTCATGCAAGAAATGCGATTTCCCAGTAAAATATTCTGTCATTGGTGCAATCACTCTCCAAGACCAGATTAATCGTGGTCACTCCAGATTTCTAATGGGCAGCTGATTTTCAGGCTTCCACAGTGCACAGTCATTTCCCTGGGCAGGGACTGAACGAGAAGCCCATGGCCATGCCCAAGGAGTCATCCTGCACACAAGTCACACCCTCCAGGGCAGGGAAGATACATCATATATGGCTTTTGAAAGCACAGACACTGAAAATGGCCCCTTGTCTGTCAGCTCCTGATGTACAGCACTGGGTGGGGTAATGGCAATTATTCATGGAGCTACCTGCAGCAAATGACAGTGACACAGCTGCCACCTGCCTGGCTCTGACCATGGGTCAGCCCCAAACTCCAACCGCAGGACTCACTGAGGGTGATTCATGCCTCACATGTGAGCCACCTCCAGGAGCTGGTACCCTCCAGGGGCTGCAATGACAGTGAGGACCTCCACTCTGACACAAAGCCATCATGGCCACCAGCATCAGACAACCAGCGTCGTGCCACCAGTGTCAAACCAGCGTTGTGTCACCAGCATCGACTGACCAGACACCAAGCGTGTGGGCACACGTACCTGGACATCACTGCAGAGAAGACTCTGCTCAAGTCATGATTTCAGACCCAAGCAGGTCTGAACATTCATGCTTTGAATGTTCACTGGTGGTTCTGACTATTCAATCTCTTTTCAACCCTTTCTGAAGAAATTTGAAACATAAATACACGTGTTCTGGTATGTCACTAAATATGTGCTTAGAAGGAGACAAAGGTCACATTTAAGATGCTGAGAAAACACTGTCTGGAGGGAAAAGCAATGTAGAGACATCTAATTCTCATCCATCTTCACACTGGAAGTGGTTAATTGCATCAGGGTTAAACTCAGCAAGACAAATTTGGCAAAGTGACCTGTGCTTCAGGCAGGCCCTGGAGCAAAGTTGGATGTACTGGGAATTGGGCTATACACCAGTGAGGTACCCAGTGCCTTGGAACCAACACTGTGGTTCTCCAGCATCAAGGGGGAACAATTCAGGTTTATCATGTTTCTTTAAATGTGTTCTCCCACTGGGAAATAAGAGGGAGAAGAAGAGAGAGGAGGAGGGAAAAAGAGAAGAGAGACAAGAAGAGAGAAGAGGGAAAAAAAAAAGAAAAATAAAGGGAGTGGGGAGGAAAAAAGGGAATAATCAGCAGTGAGGAACACAGATGCCTCATCACAGCCCCTCTTCTCAAGCACCCACCAGGTGTACATACTGTAGTTCTCCAGCCTGTCAGATTTACAGACATTTTGCCTCTCCTGCCCTCTGTGAGTCTCCACAACCGCGACGCCGCAGCGCTCAGGCGTCCCCCGTACTGCTCTCACCTGGTCGGGGCTTTGAGGCACGTGTCTGAGCCTGGGTCAGGCGTCCCTGTCCCTGTGTGGGTGTGACTCATGCAGAGGTGACAGATTCAGGGAAGTCAATACAAAACCCCGTGCATATGCCACATAAACTGCGAGTTAAGTCTCCCCAGGGTGTGTTTCAGTTACTCAGTAGTAACTGGGACTCGTAGCAGCCTACTCAGCGGTGCTGGGCAGCACCAGCTCCCAGCGGAGGTGACGAATGTGCCACGGTGTGGAACCAGCTCTGGGGAAGAGGAACAAGCAGCTCCTGCTTCTGCTGGGAATGGAGAGCAGGTGGAAACTGCACCTGCTCCGCCGTGCTGGCACCCAGGATCCTTCACCAGGCTGGTGGGGTCAGCACCAGATAAAGAGCTGCTCAGCCCCTTGAAAGACCAGAGTTAGGAGTCTCTGGGTTTCAAGGGGTCTCTTCTTCGTGGATACGTGTCCTGTTTGCTGCTCAACCTGCAGTACCAGTGTAGTGAATTATTTTAGTTTCTCCAGAGTTATTTAGGTGTCCATTAGGTGAGACATTACAGCTATTATCAGATTGCTGCTGCTGCATCAAAAATGCACTTCTACCGAGCTGCATTAAACTTTCTCCACCACGAACTACATGTCCCCAGTGCTGGGAGTTTCTTCTATGATGCTTCAGTCCCAGGACTGAGCCCATCCTGTGGGCACATTTCAGTTCCAATAAACAGAATCACACACAAGGTTGGAAAAGACCTTTAAGATCATCAGTCAAACTGTCCCTGTCCCCTCCTAAACCATCTCCCTGAGCATCTCATCTACTCACCTGTTAAATACACCCAGTATACACCAAATACACCCACTATACACCAAGTACATCCAGTATAAACTAAATGCAGACCTACAAGGGAACCCCAAGACCCCAAAGCAAACCAGCCACTGATATGAGTGGGAAACCCAGGACAGACTGGTTTGGTTTCTATCAAATATTCATCAATTTATGAAAATTTAAACCAGAAAAAATGACTTGCAGGTACTTTTCCTAAGTGCAACACTAAAAGACAAGCCTTGAATCCTGCACTGGGCACAGTGCCCATGGGCAGACTGGGACGAGCCGCTCACCAGCAGTCAGACATGGAAGACCAGCAGCCCAGGAGACCCCAGAGTGGTGGTTCCTGCAGACACCAAGTGTTATTATTCCCCACCTAACACCACTAACTTTCAGGGAAAAGAAGTTAAAGCTGCATTTACCACTTTCCTGCTACTATTTCTCAACACAAAAGGAAAATTTCAGTTTCTTCAAACATTATCTACAATATAACTACAGAGAGGTGTCTGCTGGTACCGGGGGAGAACACATACACAGCAGAGACCTGTTGACCTGTTAAAAGGTCTATAGCACAGTAAAACCTGGCTGCTCTGAACCTGGAGCTGTGTAAAATTAGCATGCAGCTGAAACTCAGCTTTGCTTCTTGTACTTCACTCTGATGCCAAGCCCCTGAGAATCACCAGCCCCCCTCACGCTCCAGGGTTTGCTCTGAATGAGGGAGGCATTAGGGCACCATTAGGTCAGGCTCACTCAGAAACCCTCCAGCCACCTAATTAAATCCTTATCTCTGTTACTTCTCCTCACAATATTCTAGGGACACTATTTCCTCCAGCTCACTGACAACCACCCACCTCACCTCCCTTTGAGCACAGAAGTGAGGGTTAACCACACACTGCCAGCTCCCTGCAGTGCCAATGTCTCCAGACCTTTGCTGCCAGGGCTGGTGCCCATGGCATTGTTCCCTCCTTGTTCCCCCAGCCAGGGCTGGGGGGTTGCTCAGCTCTGCTGCAGCTCCCTGGGCAGGATGCAGGCTCGTGCTGGGGAGCTGCCATCGTCCTCCCAGAAGACACCACAGGAAATTGCAGCGATTTGCTTTGGCGAAACGATTTTGAACATTTATCGTGGAATTGCTCCTAAGTGCCAGCTACCAAGCTGACAAACGAGCTGCTGAACACGTGGGGAAATTGTGGAACTTTAAAAGACAGCATGTGGCTTTTATCACCTCCACTGTCCTTGTCTCAGATCTGGGTACTGGACACAGCTCTTTGTGGGGGGGACAGAGAACGAGCATCGGGACGTGCACCCGCGCACCCCAGCTAGCCCAAGGCCGTGGTGTGTGCCAGCTGCACCATCCTCCCCTGCAGACACACTGATCTGGCCCCCTCAGAGGTATAGGAAGCCATCCCATCAAACTCATGCATTTTTAGAACACAAATCTTGTGGATACCTGACTTTCACGTAGCACAAGAATAATAAAACCCCATAACAACATGAGGCCAAGTGCTCGTGGCCTGGGATAGGACGGGGCGGGAGGTGAAGCTACTGCAACACGTCAAGAAATCCAGAGCTTGACAAAGGCAGCCTGGCTCCAGTCACATCACAGAATCCCAGACTGCTCTGGGTTGGAAGGGACCCTGAGGACCATCAAGTTCCAACCCCCCAGCCACAGGCAGGGCCACCAACCACCAGGCCTGGAGCTGGACAAGGTTGCCCAGGGCCCATCCAACCTGGCCTTGAATCTCTCCAGGGCTGGGGCATCCCCCACCTCTCTGGGCAGATTCCATACAGCCCTTCCATGATGG
>VXBZ01012860.1:369887-395060 GCA_013399135.1 Heliornis fulica | reverse complement strand
GCAGTGACGCGGTACCCAGAGCACCGTTTGCTGGCACCACACCTCGTAAATCACCAGCACCAGGGATGGAAAAATTGTTTACTCTTTGCAGAGAGTTTGACTCCCTCGTAAAAAGGCAATAACAATTGCTTTTGTTCATACTGCACCGGGGGGAGAGAGGGAGAGGAAGAGAAAATAAATACAGAAGGGCTGGGACTAATAACACAGAAACAGCTGCTGAGCCGCCGAGAAGTTTGGGGTATTTACTGTGCCTTCGCCTCTCCCACTCACAGTGTTTTCCTGCCTATTGCTTTGCTTTGCCAGGCTCCTTACCAGGACACAAATAATCCTGTCTTGTTTTTCTATTCTACTCCATTTCCTATTTTTACTCACTGTATTTCTTGTATAAATGTGGGAGTGGGAAGAAAAAAAAAAAAAGTTTATTTTTCTGGCAACCTTGTAGAAGAAGGAGCTCTGCAGAGCACAGGAGGCAGGTAATTATCTCTATCTCCATCTGTGATGTGGGCAGAGCCCTTTCCACACTCCTTGCTGACACCTTTACTTCCCTGCACAGACAGCCCTGCCATCCTGGGGGAGCCTGGACCCCACAGCACCCTTGTGACTCCAGCACGTCCCCACCACCAGCCCCACAGACCACAGCCAGTGTCCCATCCCCAAACCCCCCCAGCCAGCACCAGCATGGAAAGGACAAAGATGCTTTACCCTAACACCCAACCCCTCTGAGCACCCCCCTTGGGGTGCAGCCATCACACACCCCCACCTAACAATGGCACAGCAGAGGAGTGGCTTCAAATCCACTCCAGACAGGTGCCTCAGCCCCTTTAGTGTACTTCTTCACTCACACAACCAGCAGGCTTTGCTGATTGATAATTAGCTAATTGATAACTGCTAATTACCTTTTGGTTTAGTATATTGATCCGAAGTTCAAGCACTACCTGGACACTAAATTAACTGTCTTACAAGAAATAATGGTAACAGAACACTGCTGATCTCTCGAGCCAAGCTGGCGCCGTGGCAGTCACCCCTCCTGCAGGCACTGAGGGGGACAGGGCTGCAGCCCCTTGGGGAGCAGGGGTGACACTGGAACACAGCCAGGAACCCCCCAAAAAGCAGGACTTGACCTTTGCCTGGCTCAGCAAAGGCTGCTCACAGCACTGCCAGCCACAGGGACAGGCACAGCCCGGTGGGACTGGGCTGCAGGAGGGGACATGGGTTCTGTTAACCCCTTTCCTCTCCCTCTGCCGTTTGCTCTCTGGGAAGTTAATGTCGAGTACAGCCCGTCACACTGGTCCCACAGTGCTCTGGGGTGGACAGGAGGATCCTGGTCCAGCATCTCCCTCTGTACCCAGTGTGTGTGGTGGGAAATGTATGGCAGAAACCTCCTGGTTGGAGGCTGCTGCGAGGAAACCCATTTGTTGCTTTAGACATGAGTAAGGAGCAAGGGAAAAGTGCTGTTAATTATATATGGAATTGGAAAACTTAATTAAAGTTTTAAATCATCCCAGCCCCTTGTCCAAGAGGCAGAAAAATACGATCTTCATCTGGAAATTTGTTAATTGCCTACACAGAGCCACAGGAGAGAGCGAGGACGGATGTGGGGCACAAGAGAGTGATGGTGAGCACAGCCAAGGCAGAGGTGTGAGCACACTGCGGGCTGGCAGTGTCCCTCTGTAGGGGACTCCCACAAAGAGAGAAATAAAATCACCTAAGAGAGAAATTCCCTGTGTACACCAAGCTGTCATGGTGAAGGGGTTCATGCCCAGTTGGTGTTCTGCAGCTCAAAGCTCTCTTCCAGGATCCCAACCACCACCAGAAGGTACACATGAAAATTAAACCAGTTCCATATACGATTTCCACTGGTGACATTCTGAGTTTAAAAGGTACAGCCAGGTGAGAAGCACAAAATAACTCAGATTTTCCCATCAGAATTATTTTGGCATAAGAAGGAAGAAAATTGGGAATTACTATTTTCTAGATCATGGTCCTGAATCTGGAGGTGGATAAGGGCATTCCCCAGGCGGATCGGGTCTGTACCCACACATCTCCACCATCCAACACGTTCCATCAACCAGAAATCAGGACTATTCACTTTATTCTCTCATTTCTTTGACTTCACCACCCAAAAAAATCTCAAATTGTTACTGTCAAAACATAACACACTTTTTCAAAATATGAACTGCAGAATAACAAACCTCAAAACCACAATAAAACACCCACAAGAAAGCCTAGAAAATAAGGGATAACTGCAGCGATCACCTGGACACATGGGGGGATGTCTTGGGTACACCAGACCTGGACTGCTTCTGCTCTTGAAGAGGGACAAACAGCACCTCAATACCTTCAGAAGTGTGGTGATAAGCTCCAAACTTAATTCTCTGGACACCCTGAGAGGAGGCGAGTGCACAGAAACAGAGGGAGCCCCGTGGTCCCCACCCTGCTGAGGAAGCCCCGCGACCACTGCCAGGAGGATGCAGCTGGGTGCCCACCTGCTCAGACCTCCTCTGCCTTTATCAAGGCACCCATGGGGCCTCCACCTGCCCACTCTTTGCCTCAGCCTCGCTACCTGCTGGTATTCCTGTCACTGGGCATCTTCTGTTTCTCCCCACTATATTTATTCTCACTTAAGCCTGACAAGCGTCGTGCTCGGGCAGGAGCGGTTTGGTAATTGGGCTTATAAATGGAAAGAACTAAATGCACTCTTACTCTCATCTCTCTTAGCAACTTAATAACTGGAGATGACTGATGATCAGATCCACCTAGAGATTGCAACTGTAGTTTCTGTCATTATAATCAGCCACAGAGAATTATTTAATAACGCTCTGGTTTCTCCACTGCGGTTCAGACAGTTCTGCAGAGAGAAGGGCTGCTGATTGCACCTCCCCAGTGGGTATGGGGGATCATAAATCACAGGATGGCTTGTGTCTGGAGGGTTCTCAGACCCCTCAGTGCCCCCTGCCATGGGCAGGGACACCCCCAGCACCCCAGAGTGCCCCAAGTCCCATCCAGCCTGGCCTTGAGCACTGCCAGGGATCCAGGGGCAGCCCCAGCTTCTCTGGGCACCCTGTGCCAGGGCCTCCCCCTCCCCAGGAAGGATTTGTGCCCCCCAGCTCCTCTCCCTCTGCCCTCCTGCAGCTGAAGGCCGTTCCCCTGGGCCTGGCCCTCCCTGCCCTGGGCACCAGCCCCTCTCCAGCTCCCCTGGAGCCCCCTGAGGGGCTGGAAGGGGCTCAGAGCTCTCCCCAGAAGCACCTCCTGGCCCAGCCTGTCCCCCATTTCCTTCAGCAGGAGCAGGGAGTCAACAGGCACCAGCTCAAACCTGCCAGTCCTTTCCCTTTAACCTCTCAATGTTTAATGAAGGCTGGGAACGATGAAGGTCACTCGAAAGCTTCACAGTGGGTGACCATAATGCCCAAAGACAGCTCCAAAGGGGTTGGAGCCCTCCACCCCCCAACAGGTATCGACATTCCTCGCACTGTATTGATGTTTTGGCTCTGATTTCCCTTTTTCAGGCCAAGGCAGGGCTGTCTCTGGTAACGAAACACACTTGCTCTGCTCAGAGCTCAGCCCATAAACCCAGGCCCAGCAGCCCCTGGACACAAACCCAGTGACCCCTGGAGTGCACAGGGACGTCAGGCTGCAGCTGAGAGCAACGTCTGTCATGTTTCTGCCACATCAGCGCCCAGCAAAACACAGGCTGGTTGAAACACGACCACCAGTCACTCCAGCAGCATGTAAGGAGGTAATAAAATAAGCACCCTGTGTAAGAAGTGCTCAGAGGTTACCCAGAAACACGGGGGTCACGGCAGCCACGCTGCCATGAACGTGTGCTACACGCACATTCCACCCCGGTGCCCTGCACACACGTACGACAGCAGAAACCTGCGTGGGGGCTGTAAAAACACCTCTGTGAGGAAGTGGCATTGGGGGAGAGCTCGAGGCAGCGTGGCTCAGTCTGGTTAATGCTCCAGCCATTGGTGGTTAAGGGGTTAAAGTAAAGCCCAGAACATCCTTTCAGTATTAGGGGAAAATGGAAATGAAGTTTTCATGCCAGACAGAAGCTATTGTGTCACAGGATCAACCCCAGTGCTCACCCTTCCCTATTTTTATCTGATTTGGGGTTTATTGCACACAAAGTAAGAAACTCCAGACTACCTGGCAGTAACTCTGAGCAGCACATTTTCACTGCAGGGTCTTAATGTGCTATTAAAAGAAAATAGCTGTGGTCATAAATGGAAAGGTAAGTGACACAGAGAGAGCTCGATCCTTATCACATCCAGGGCTTTGAGCTTGCACCTCCCTTCTGATTTACAAGGATTCAGAATGGTCACACATTGCTATGTTAGAGCTTCTGAGCAGGATGCCCAGGGTTGGCTCAGTTTTGTTTAATGCAGAAGCACAAATAAAACACAAATCCAAATGGTCTCTAACTTGTGGAGACCAGCAGCTCAATGCTGCCTCAGGCCCTGAGCAGGGATGCTCCCCTGACACTGGCTGCTCCCCACCACCTCTCTGCGTGGTTCAACCCCGGAGCTCAGCCAGCCCCTGCACCAGCAGCACCCAGAGCAGACATGCACACATCATCCACCAGCCAGACCTGCCCCTGTCCCCCTCTGGTGTCTCTCTGGGCAGCCTTTATCCAGGCAAAAGCCTCCTCATCCCCATCAGACGCACTCGCACCCCATCGCTAACCCTCACTTTGCTGTCTCTGCACAAATCTTAATGCTTGGGTCAGAGTTTAAGAAGTTTCTTACTTCAGTATCGATCTTCTCTCAGTGCCATCTTCCTCCTTGTTTCCAGGTAGATTTGTGCCATGGGCAGACACTCCTCAGAGAGCCACGACGCCCCCGTGAACCTGCGCTCCCCGACACCCGATGAGCATCAGCACAAGCTGCTTCCTCCCACCAGAAGTGCCCTGTGCCTTCCTCTCTCATTAACAAGCACCCAGGGATATAAAGGGAGTATGGGAAATATTACAGGTATTTTTTTCCCCTCCACTGTTTGTACAAAAGCTTCATCTTCCACAGCTGCCTCCAACACCAGCTCAGGTCCACCACGGTGTTATTCACCCGGCCTCTCCTGCTGGAGCCCTGGAGCAGAGAGCTGGCTTCAGGAAGGCTTTGGACCCTCCCTCAGGACACTGTCCCAAGCAAGCTGCCATCCCATGAAACAACCATGTCTGATGACCCAACCAGAGCCACCCTTCTGCCTGCCAAACACCCGAGCCCCAGTTGTCACACAGCGAGTTGTGTCCTAAATCCCATCACTGCAATTAGAGCTTCGTCCGTGGGTCGGGATGGTTCCTGCAGCCATCTCGGGGAAATCACTGAGGAGACAAATAAGATCAGTTCTGCAGACTGAAAAGCAGCAGGAGCTTTGTTTCTACCTGCAAATATGATTTCTTTTTTTATTGTAGATGGTGCTGGAGTCTATCAGAAGACTCCTAGGAGCTCCACCAGCAGTGGAAATCGGCTGTAATTAAGCCCGACTTCCACGGACACCAGTACCACCCACTGGCTGCTCAAACCACACAGCTCAGGTAGAGCCAGTTGCAGTAAGACTCAGGTGTGCCTGCAGAAAGGGAGTGGGGAGGGGGGTGTAAAATCCTTATTCCCTCCCCACTGGAACTAAAGGCTGGAAAACATTTTAAAGGTGACCACCAGGTCCTTCGGGTTGCTGCTGCGTTTGATCTGGTTTAGTGCCCAGTAAATACTGCACAAATCTGCATCATCCTGTCACTTCCCATGTGATCCTCACCCTTGGGCTCAACTGCCAAAAGACCAAGTCATTTTTTGAAGAGTGGCAGTGGGAAGAGAGTGGGGGGGGAACAAGAAGTGCCCCCCCTCCCATGCACTCAATGGCTCAAGTACAGATGGGAAGAGGAACTGACCACTCTGAGACACCCCACAACCCATGGAGATACAACTGACCATCACCAGGACCAGGCATGGATAGAGCATGTTCTGGCCATGAACAACGTGGACTGTCCTAAACACACCACTTCACAGCACCTCCTCAGGTGCTGCCTCTTTCCAGACACTGCAACAGGTTTCTTCTACTACTCAGGTGATGCTCCACAATTGCACTGAAAACCAGGCAGTGAAACTTCTTCCACAACACAAGTGAAAGCAAATCCTTTTGTCTGCATCACTCATCATTCCTGGCAGAGAGGGAGGAGCCCCAGCACCCTTGGCCCAACCCATATAACACCTCACACAACTCCATGGAGTTTGCAGGACCCGTCTTCTTGTCATCCTGCTCAACACTTCTCTTATTGCCACCGGCCTTCAGACCGAGGCCACCACAGCTTGGGGTCTTGCACTGATTTGAATAGTGAAAGCTCTGAATACCTTGCTCTGCTGTCTACCTAGGGTGGAAGTGGGAACACAAGAGCTACAAGCCTCTTCTTCCACATCCATCATGTTCTCAGGGAATGGAGGGTCCTCAGGAAATGTTCTCAGCAGCGCTGACTGAAACAGATGAGCCCATCAGGCTGTTCCCTGAAATCTCATCACACCCTGTTCAAGGGTTTGAGACATTGATCTGCTGGCAACTTTAAGAGGCAACAAGAGCCAATAATCGTGGTCCTTATGGAACAGGAGAGAAAATGGAAACAGCAAAAACCCAAAGCTTCCTTCTGCTGCAGGGAAAGGTCAGGATTCAAGACTTCTCCCTTTTAAATGGCTGCAGAGCTTACAATAGAGTAAGATTTAAGTGTGCCATAAAAAGATGTTCTTCACCCCATTTGCCACTTAACTGGTGCTCTGCTGCCTGCATAAAGACAAGCCTTGGGCCCCCTCTATTAACATCTGTGAGCACAACCCAACACACCGGGTTGGAGATGCACATTCCCTATTTAATAGTCAGGGGGGCTGTGTGTGTGCCAGGAGAGCTGGCCAAGCCCTGTCCCAGGGAACAGGGCTTACACTGACCATGGATTATCACCAGGCACAAGCTCAGCTGCCCTTACATATGATGGGAGCCCCACAGCCTGCTCCTTCCTCCAGTTCTGAGCACAGAAGGAGTTACACCACGTGCAGGCCGTGGCACCTCTGACAACTAATGACTCTCTGTGCTGCAGCTCACTGCAAACAGTCCCAGTGACACTCGTTTCCTTTTGGCCAGGCACAGAAAGCCCCTGCCCCATCCTTCAGCTCCTCCATCCCTTCAGATGTCTCATTTCAGGAGCATGGAAGACAGGGACACGGGAGAGCAGCAGCTCCTGCAGATCTGGCGCTGCCTAATCAGCGCTCGTTATCCAATAGACCCACTGAGAGGTTTCCTAAGGGTTTGGTTGTGAAATAGCTCTTGTCCTCAGAGAGCCCAAAAGGTTCTGTTAGCAACCTGTGCCACCCCAGGGCTGGCATATGGCTGCCCAGAAGTAATTTAATTACAACAGCAAAGCGATACAAAGCTTTTTGTCATATGAATGTTTTGATTTTAATTATGACACCTCATAAATATTTCCCAGCACTATGTTACCTCAAGAAAACACGTTTCATTGTTTTGTTTGGCTTGTCTGAGTCACTCAACTTGAACAATGTGTGATACAAACCACAAAATCCACCCTGGGACACTCTCTCACCATCAATCGTGTGCAGGAGCCCAGCTGGGGAACAGGGGGCTGACTCGCACCCAGGCGACATCTCAGTCCCCACAGTGTCCCTGTCACACAGCAACCCATGAGCCACAGTGACGTCAGAAAGGCCCCAAATATTAGACTGGAGTAAGATTTCCCTGCCCCTGTTGTGATCCCACACCTCATTGTTCCCAGAGTCACGGATACAGCACGTGGTCGCTCCACTGCTGTGCAGGGATCTTTTATTTTTATTTTTTTTCTCTTCCTTTTTACAGTTAAACAAATACATCAATGAAGCAGGGTCCCAAGCCTGCCCCTGCTGCACAGGCTCCTCAAAGCACAGATACAGCTCCCCATCAGTTTTCTCTGTCCACCTCCCCCACTGGCAAAACCCCTGTGCAACCCTCTGCTCCCTTCTCCTGTTCAGCATCTCCTGATGTTCATGGAGGAAACTCCCACCTTTAGTGGATGTTTCTCCTCCTTGGACCCAGCTCTGTCCTCCAGCCGACCCCACTGCCCCCAGGGGAGCCCAGCTCTGGTCCCAGCCATCTCAGGGACTTCCCAGGCATGCAAGTCTTCTCCACCAAGTTGGTATTTCAGTTGACCCCAACCCTCTCCCCCCACCCTGGGGAAGCTCTTTACAACACGGCAGCCCACTGTGTATGGGTGCAGGGACACCACGGCACCACACCATGCAAATCCCTCTTCTCCCGAGGCTGGAAGGCTACAGGCTAAAGTAAAACAGAAAAATAGCTTTTCTAGAAGCTCACAGGAGTCAGAGACAGTCTAAGTGCTACTCAACAGCGTTGTTAGGAAAATAAATCTTCGAGAATCAAAGTCCCCGAACAAACAGATTTATTCACATCTCCAGATCCACTCCCTTTCCCTGCTGTCAGCTGAAAAAAAACCCAAACCTTTCATGAAAAGCTCTTAAAATCCCATCTGGGATTTGCCATTCTGCATTTTATGCAATACATATGGACTTGGGAAATTTTACAGAACAAAATGATTACCCTAAATTATTGATCAAAGGAAGCAAATATAGACAGTGGCCTGGAAGATTGCACAGGCTGTGTGAGGAAGGAGTCGGCGGTGACTGCACTGAGAGCGCTCATGTATCACCATGAAGGCTCATTTCTAATTACATGATCTTATTACACATTAAATATGAAAGCTCTTGTCCCATTTTTATGCAAAGTTGCCTTAGAAGAGAACAAAAGGACATGAATTTAGTAGCAGGGGGAAAGGGCAGTAAACACACTGGCCCAAACAAGCACCTACAGAACATCACACACAACACCTTCCATCCAAGGACTTCAAAGCACCTCAGGCTCACTCATCAGGTAAACTGCTCTCCACCTCTCACAGGGCAGGTGAAGCATAAATGAACAGTGGTAGAATGAGCAAACAGAGATGGCACACAGGTGGCCATGGGCCACTCCAGGAATGGAGCCTCCCAAACATGGCCAGCAGTCTGCCAGTGGGTCACAGAATCACAGAACATTAGGAGTTGATAGAGACCTTGAAGGTCATCCAGGTCAACCTCCCCTGCCTGAGCAGGATCATCTAGAGTAGATCACACAGGAACGTGTCCAGATCATCTCCAAATACATGCTCCTCAAGGAGAGAGGTCTTCCCTCCCAACTGAGAATAGTTCATGGATGCACTTGTGTTGTGGGCACTCAGAGAGAACCAACTCTGTCACCAACCTTAGGAAAATGCAAATTACTGTTCAGTTAATGCAGGTTCTGACTGATAAAACACCTCAAATACACCCAAGCTGAGCCCCACCGCTCCAACAGCCCCCACAGAGCAGGACCCCAGCCCAGCTGCCCTCTCCATCCCCTTGCTAACCTCAGGGCTGGGCATTGCTGACCTCTCTGGATGTCCAGACCACACCAGCACACATTGCCCACCTTGTCACTGGCACCCTTCAAAGGTCAGGCAGGAGCTGACTCCCACAGTGAGCGGGCAGAGGATCCACAGCCCCAGCAGCAGCTGCTCCCCATTCATCAGAGCGGGCGTAGCTGGGAACGAGCAGCATGTGTACTGCAGCCCTAATTAGAGAGGTGCATTCTCTGTAAAATCCTTGTAATTACTGACACCAGAGCTGCTAAATTCTCTGGCAGAAATGAATTTACCACAGCCAGCTTGGTAGCATCTTACTTGAGAGACACAAGGCAGAGGTTTGCTTCATTTTCTGGATTATTTTTACTGCTTCTTCAAACAACAAGCCCCCAAACCAGGTGTGATGTGCAGCACACCCCCAGCTCCCGGTCCTGAGTGAGAGCACAACACCTCCCTCACACTGAGGAGGATCTTCTCCATCACAACAACCCCTCCGGAGCTGCATATGCCGGTGGCAGCAGGAGGCGTCAGCACACACTGGATACTGCAGAGCTGGAAGGAACCAGCAGCTCAGATGAAAAATCCACCCTGTCTTCCACCCCTCCCTGAGACAGAGGCAACAGACTCCTTCCAACCAGGGAGCCAATCCAGTGATGTGTCATTTATATTGATCTGGGAAACAGCACTGGGCACTGGTGAACCAGCCTGGCTGCAGCTCCTGCCCGAGATTTAGAGGACGAGAAGACGAACAAGTCAATTACAGAGCGCCCTGCTCCCCATCTTCCCCGAGTAATTGAAGATTCAGTATCATTTTTACTGAGTTATTTTTAATTGGTCTCATTTGCTGAAGTAAATTAGGTGTAGCATTGTCCTCAGTATGATATATGCATCTGTGCAAATTGGAAAGAAAACGTGAAAAAAATTTAAACCACTGCCAGGGCAAACCAGCCAAAATCAGATAAATGCAATTAATTTCTGAGCCTAGCCCTGAAAAATTATGATGCTAATCTATTTATTTGACTGTTAGTGATGGTTTCCATCAAGGTCAGGAGAAATTGCTCAATTAATAAACGTCTGCTCGCACCTGACAACAACAAAACTCTCCCTGGAGTGTGAGGAGCTAAAAGCCTGTGACCTCAGAGGCAGCATTTAAGCCAGTCATCAACTAAAACATCCACCCAGCCCTGGCCCACAGGGTCACAGCCCCCCCATACCCGTGTGGGACAGGAGAGGGAATCAGAAAGGTAAAGGTAAAGCTTGTGGGCTGAGATAAGGGCAGTTCAACGGGACAGAAAAGAAAGACAATGACGAAAGAAAATACAAAGTGAGGGATGCAGGGCACAGAGATGATGCAGAACACTGCAGGGGCAGGGCACAGCAGTGGTGCAGGGATCCAGTGATGATGCAGGGGTGCAGCAGTGGTGCAGGGATGCAGTGATGATGCAGGGGTGCAGCAGTGCAGCCCAGGGCAGCTCTGAGGAGGCAGACAGCACAGTACCAGCACACAGGCTGCTCTGAGCAGTGCCCTGTTTTCCCCTCCCCAACAGGAGCAACAGGTCTCCCCCAAGCTTGTGCCAGATAAGCTGCTCTTTGCCCAATCAAGACCAACCTTGCCCTGGAGCAACAGGTCTCCTGTGTCAGGCAAAATCCTGTGTCAATCAGAGGTTTTGTCACTGCTGAAACATGTACCTCAAAACCAGCTCAAAAGCCCAGTATTCCCCCCAAACGGTGCCCAGTGCTTTTGCAGTCAGCCTGGTGACAGGGGGGTGGCAGCAGGTGCCAGCTTCCAGCTCAGCCCAGTCGATGTGAGCAGGTCCACCAGGAAGCCTGGGGATATCCATGGATGGACACAGATCCCCTTCTCACCCCAATCCCAATCATTCTGTCACTGACTCGGTTTCTTTGCCGGGCGAAGCAGCTCTGATGCCTCCGTGACACGCGATGGGTTTCCCGCTCGTGAGAGCTGTTCTGTAGGAAGTAAAGGCTGGGGAGAAGTAGGTCACTGAAGTACAGTTCCCATGTCTGCTTTTATCCCTGGAATTGTTTTCCCTCTGGCACTGGCCCAGTTTACAGTCCTTTCCCTTGCGAGGTTCACCTGCCCTGTGGAGATGTGGAGCCTTTTCATCCCAGGAGCTCCACAGCGCCTGCAGGCCCAGATAATCCGTGGGAAGAAGATGATTTTCAAACAGTTTTGGCATATACTAACACAATTCAAGGGAGTAAATCCAAATCAGAGAGGGATTTGGCATCAGCCCATAGCAAAAGCGAGGGGCAGCCTTTTCTTGGGCAGAATTTGTCTCTTCTGAAATAACCCATCAGGTGACACCTGCGAAGGAGACCCACCCAGCGTGGAAGGGTGTCAAGGGCCTCCCCAGGTGCTCCAGAGGCATCTCAGCAAATGTCCCTTTTTTTCTATCATGGAAGAACGTGCCTGCTCAGTAGGAAGGGAAATCATGGGCAGATCACTCTGGCAGTAACTCTCTTCCAAACCCCAAAACACCAACCACCCTTCTGTGCTCCTCTCGCTGGGAACCACCTCCCCGTGCTGCTGTGCTCTTATCACAACCCTCATTAATTTATTACATTCAGGCAGCACTAATTTAATTCCCTAGAGAGCAGCAATGAATAAATTGTGTAAGCAAGTTTCAGTTCCTATTTTTCCTTTGGGAAGTAGGCAACTTGCTGGGGATCACATATCTGTCTGCAAGGAAGGGCCTTCCCAGCTGAACGCTGATGAAGCGGCGGTTGGCGTCCCAGCCTGCAGCCCGAGGCACCCACAGCACCCGTCCCACCGAGGAGAAGGGCTCCATCACTGAATGTGAAATGTTCACAGGCTCACAAAGCACCTGGTTTACACAGCACCAGCCCAGGCTCCCACTTCAGGGACCACCACAGAACGTGTCAGGTGTGGTGGGTTTTCATTATCCCCATGAGATGCTTTCCCTAAACCTGAATTATTTACAGCAGGGTGTGACGGTTCCTGCGCCGCCAGCACGGCCCTCAGGGCTCTCCCCATCCAGAGTCTCTTGGGGTCCCCACTCTCCTTTCCCTGGATTAATTAAGGTCTTAATTCAAGCTTTCTGTCAATGTCTTGGCTGAGGTGTATGGAGGTCCTTAGGGCTAATTTATAAGCCCCTAAGGAATAAGTAAATATTTAAACTTCCCCATGGGTGCAAATGGATGTATTAATTCATGAGTCAGGCAAGTTCTTCCAGTGCTGCCATTATGCATGAAAGAAAATGAGCACAGAAAACCATTCTTGTGGCTGTGCTGGAGTGCAAGTTCACAATGAAACCCACACCTTGCCCTCAGGACCCCACATTACAACTGGCTGGCAAAGGACCAGCTGCCCGTGGGCTATTCTGGGGTTTTCAGCTCAGTCCTGGACTGAGGGACACAGCACACCCCACTCTCTGTGTCAGGGCCTGCAGTCAGGCCCTGTGCTCTCAGCAATGATCCCTGTTTATCAGCCAGCTCTGCAGAGCCCCCAGGCTCCAGCCCTGCTCCATCAGAGCTGCATTTAGCCCTGGCACAGCCCAGTTGAGGTGAATTTCACCCTCCACAATCTGCTGCTGCGTGGTGATGACAGCACAGAGTGATGAACTGCATCATCCAGGACGTGTATCACCATCTACCTAAGGTGGGCACGAGCAGCTGGTGAGAGTCTGGGGTCTTGCACAACCAGGAGAACTTATCAGGGAGGAGGGGGGGGTAAATATTAATTTTTGCACTCTAGGCATTGATAACCATTGCAAGTCACACCTCCTTCACAACAGCCACTCATGGCTCCTCCTGTTTGTCCCTGTACCAAAGTTCCAGATCTTCACTACTGCAGGCAAAAGACAGAAACATACTGAAAATTAAGGTACCTAAATAATTAACCCCGCTCCCAGGTCTTAGAGGCAATTTAATAAAGTGCTCTCAGGGCCCCGACCGACATTGACTAATACCTGTTGTCACTGCGTCTATGCAGGCTGCAGAAACAACTTTGTGTTGCCATTACACAGCTCTGCTTAATTGTTTGTGTCCTCAGGAGAGGGGACGTGGTCCTGAAACCCACAGTGAGAGATCCTTGTGTACATGGGACAGGAGAGGAGCAAACCCGAGTGGGGAGCGTGGGCTCTGTCCTGCCCCAGCATTAAACCCACAGAACCCGTCGCTCCGAAACTGCTCGTGGGGTGTCTCACCCGGAACAGCTGCAGGGAAGAGGCACTTGTCCCCCATCTTCCCCATCTCCATGAAATATTGCTGAGGAAGGCTGGCACCCCCAGGGCAGAGACAGGCTGTGGCCAGGGGGTCCCCACGCACCGCCCCGGCTGTGCCGGCACAGCTCCCGGTGAGCCCAGGCGTCGGGCGATGCAGTGTTGGAGCCAGCGTGGAAACCTGGCACCAGGGGAGGTGTTTCACACAAGTCTTCCTTGTCCTGTGGATTTTCATGTGTGTTTGATTAATTATGTATAGACTTTTGATTGCAAATATGGTGTGGAGAGGAGCATGCAAGCTGGGTGAATCCATTTGGCCTAAATAACATCCATCCGCGGTGCCAGGACTATTTTTTCTGCCTGCAAATCAGAGGGGGAGAGACAGAAATCTGCTGTTGATGTTTATTGTGGGAATTCTTTTCCACACCAATGGCCACTGCAGTGTGTGCTGGATTAGGGACACAGTCAAGGCAGGCAAGAGCTGAACGCTGGGAAAGCCCAGGGTGTCACGGCAGGGCTGCAGCCTGGGGCTCCCACCCGCTTGCTGTGGCAGCTTCTGCCCCACACCGAGGAACACACACCTTGGATCTACCCCTGAGGGCAACCAGGCATCACCTGCACCCTGCAGCAACACCCAGCCCCCTGTGCACTCCCCAGCCTCTGGCTCTGCCCGTCACCTCAGGGGCAGAAGGTCTTTGAGGGGACCCACAGCAGAACTGTCCCATCCCATGATGCTGCAGGAGACATGACTGGTAGTGATGTGACACTGACAGTGGTGAGAGCTGGCAGGAAACCCTTCATGGCAGAGCATGGAGTGTGCCCTAGGTGACAGCTGTGGCTCCACAGAACCGATAAATGTCATAGTGACATTTGTGCCAGGACAATGACGGGGTGTGGGTCCCACACTGACCCCATCCTAGAGCAATCACTGCAAACCTGAGCCCTTCTCCCTTCCCTGACCCGACACAGGGCTGGTTCTGATCTGGGGAACACACCGACCTCCCGCCAGGGCACATGCTCCAGCCTGGCCCCGGCCATGCCCCCCGCCTGCCTGGGATGGGCACAGCTCAGGTGCCTCAGGCACAGACTGCAGGTGTTCAGGCAGCCTCACATCCCCCTCCTCCACCCCCCACCCGTGACAGTCACTGCCAGAGCCACACACCCGGTAAACTGCAAGACAATGTGGGGTGCTGGGTGCCTGTTGCCAGGGTGGGGGGACAGCTGGAACCCTCCCTGCACGTGTGCCCTTTGCTTTGCAGCCACGAGTGACACATGGCAGTGCTGAAGCAGGATAGCACAGAATCAGTGAATCCCTTGGGTTGGAAAAGACCTTCAAGCTCGTGGAGTCCAACCCCAGCCTGACCCTGCCCAGGCCACCTCCAGACCATGTCCTTCAGCACCTCATCTCTTGGCCTTTCCAATCCCTCCAGGGATGGGGACTCCACCACTGCCCTGGGCAGCCTGTTCCAACACTTGACAACCCTTTCAGGGAGAAATTCTTCTCATGGCCAACCTCAATCTCCCCTGGGGCAGTTTGGGATGATTTCCTCTGTCCTGTCCCTTGTTACCCAACCTCTTCTCAGAGCTGCAGCACCGACCGTGAGCTGGATCTGGCACTGTGCTGCCTGGTACAGCACAACCAGCCCGCTGAAGCTCTGGGGGAGAGCTCGTTCCCAGTTCAGCACTTGGTACACTCTGGCTGCAGGAGTTTGCAACCCTTCCCAGGAACCCTGACACCAACAGTGACCTCAGATGAACGAGAACTTCTTTATGCCTCAGGACAATTATTTAATTTAGACATTCAGTGATGCTGGGAGTGCCAGGAAGAAGCGTAGGGGAGGGGAAAGAGGAATAAATCACTGAGTGCAAATTAACGTGTAAAGGCTTTAAAACAGCTCATTTAGGAGATGAATCCTACTGCTTCCTTAGAGAAATTCTGCTCCTTTCCCTTCACACATGGTTCCCCCAGGCGTGTGCAGGACACAGCCAGACATCTGTGGGCTGTGGCAGCGGGGTTTGGGTGTGCAAATATGTCAAGTCTGAGGTTCCCATTTAGTGCACACCACACACATCCCACTACACTACTGCTGGTAAGCACTGGAGTCCCAAGTTATGTATCTCATCTTAACACCAACACTCACTATTTCATTACTTCCACTCTTGAAAACAGGATGGGAAACAGGATTCAAGCTTCATATTGTTAATGGATTAAATTAAATTACATTCTCGTGACTCAAAACCACTTAGGTTAATTTATGAATATATATTTTACCAAAAACTCACTTAGCTGCCATGTAATCTCTTGCTATTTCCTTTTCCTTTATTGCTGATTAACAAGATACTTGGCAATAAATAGAAGTGCTCACTCTGCTATAATTAGCCTGTCCCTCTGATTAGCTCACTCCTACTCTGTGACTGGGAATTTGGAAATCCTAAAGACTCTGGCTGACATCATCAGGGAGAAGAATAAGACAGGGCAAAATAGAGCTTTCTGGGCAAGGTGTATGTGTGACCCTGTAGAGATGCTGGTGACAGAAACGAGCCCCCTGAGAGGTGCTGGTCCAGGGCAGGAGTTGGGGGAATGTGGCCATCAAACCAGAGATGGACAGTTCATCAGACCACAGTGGGTCACCTCAGGGGAGCTGCCATGGACCAGAGATTCTCTGGGCTTCGGTTCCTTGTCTTTGTGGGCTGGTGGGAGATGGGGTTTTAGAAACATGCTGTAGGTTTGACTTGACCAACTGCCATTGGGGTGAAAGTGTCACTTACAAATTTTTAGAGGGTTCTAAATATTATCATCTGCTTTAAAAGTTATTCACATTTATTAATATGAAGGAGGAAAGCTCTTTACGGGGGTCAGATTATTTATTCTGCCCTGAGAGATGAAATAACAAATCGAGGTAAAAAAGGTTTAATGTCCTCAGGAAGAGATGAAAAAACCCAGAAAAACATATGTTGTCATGACTGACCCTGGTCCTTGTGAATTGGTTCAGACTTGACAGCCAGTGAGACATTTGTTAAAGTTCAGATATAATTTGGCAAATTTACTTTATTTACTTGCCTGGCTCTGAGGATACATGGCTCATTTTTAGGAGATCAGTAAAAGGTGATCCCAAACCTTAACCATGACAAAATAAACCTTCTAAACCCATAAAACCTCCCCCCACACATCACACATCTCCTCCAAGCAGCCGTGGAGCCGCCACGGCAGCAGCAAACTGCCACAAGCAAAAGCGTTTCCCTGTACGGCCCCGTAAGCGTGCGAGGGGGCTGTGCACTAACGGGGGGAAAATGTAAAGCCCTGCTCCTCTGAAGGGAAAAACAAAGATGTTTTCTCAGCAGAGTAAATAACTGTCAGATTAAACACACCCTCCATCCCCACACCACCACCCATCGCTCGGAGCTTTCAGCCTGTCAAGAGGGAATTCGGAGAGGAGCAACCGAACGATCAAGTGGCTGGAGATATAAATCCTGGAGGAAGATTGAGAGGAGGGTGTTTGGTGTGGCATAGGTGAGTGACATGTTCAAAGAGGTCACAGAAAGGATGTGTGTACAAGAGAGAATCAGGTAAGAGTAAAGTATCACCAGGAAACAGGACTCTTCAGGACAGCAAATTTAGGACTGTGTCCAGTCCCTCACGTCACCGGGGCACAGTGAAATGATTTCCTGAGTGCAATTCATCGATTCTTGAAGGCAAACAGGCCTTGGCAAGGGACTGTGTGACCTCTCTGCTCACCTCCACCCCTCTTTCCATGCCAGAAGAGCACAGATACCCAGAGGACCTCAGAGCAGCCGGGCTTAGGGTGTGGTGGATTTCCACTATACAGGACTGTGGGACAGTGTCAGACCAGGCCAGATGCAAGAGCTGACAGCGGTGACAGAGAATGGTCAGGGGCAGATGGAAGGGGGAGAGCAGAAGGAAAAGCTCAATTAATGTGGTGAGAGGGAGGGTGTCCTGGGCAGGGAACACACCTCCCTGACTCCAGGTGATATGTTACAGGGCTGGGACAGTGTTCAGGGTCCTGGGCTGCACCAGGCGTAAGCAGGGTTGTGACCATGGAGCCAAATCCAGGAGCCCCATCACTGGGCCCAGCAGCTTTGGCTCCAGTTAAACCTTCAGAGACACACAGATTTCTTTAGAGGATTTGCACCAGAAGTCACCCCAAGTTCAAAGCACAGAGGACCCTGTTACTCACACTAACAGTGCAGGCATGTCCATGCAATCATCATCTCTCCACATCTCACTGTCACCAAGGCAAAGAGTCCTTCACAACATGCCCTTGGGTCAACAGATCATGGCATTGGCAAGAGCCAGAAACACAGTTTAAAGTCAAAGCATCCCAGCTGCACTTCATGGGCAGAGAACTGGGAAGGACACAGGAATTTCCCCTGATGCAGACAGGCTGGATTACAGACCCCATCAGATGGCAAACAACTGCAGATGCACAGCACTAAACACAGCACTGCCTGGGATCTGTGTCAACAAATTAGACACGATGTTGGCATCCTGGCAAGCTTCTCTTGTTTGCACTGGTAAATTAAGTTCACCATCTTTGCTGTTGTGGAGGAATATTTTGGAGGTTTTTTTGAGAACTCTTTTATAGGCATCACTGCTGAAAGCCCATCTCATTGTGTTTTGGGGAGACAGTTGTACTGCTCAAAGGCCACTCAACCAGCTTTTGTTTCTGAATCATCACAAAAATTACTGCTAAATACACTGATTTCCATAATTGGACCTGAGAGCACCTTAGAAAGATAAAGGCTGCCTATAAAAATAGGCCCAAATTCATTCATTCCTGCTGTCACCTTGGGATTGTATTTAGTGCTGAAGACCCCACTCCTTCCTCTCTCCTCAAAACAGCTATTCCTACCTGGGGGGTCCACTTTGGTGTCAAAAACCTGGTTACCTCTCACCAGCTCTCAGAGAATAAACAGCCCCTACAGAACCTGGGATGGTTGATGCATCTGCCAGAGGGCATCTCCTGCTGCAACCTCCCTCTTAAAGAGACACCAGTCCATCTCATCTCAATCTCACATGGTAACCCCTGGGATCATGGCAGGTTCCTGGAGGCAAACAGCCACTGGTGTTACTGGGCATCTTGCTATGGGAAGGGGCTCCTCTGCCCGTGAAGCATCCTCACTTCACCGGTTCTGCTCTCCCCGGACTGTCCCTGCGCAGAGCTACTGCCTTCAACTTCCCATTTCTCCTGGGCAGATAATAAGTAGCTGAATTTGAGACAAAAACCCCTAAAGTTTCTAAAGCCTGTTACTTTCAGCTCTTCCAAGTGGTGCTGAGAACCAGCCCCTGCAATCCTCCCACCACACCTCACCTCTGGCAGTACATTTGAAGGTGTGCCTCTACCCTCTGCAGCAGGACTGGGAGGAGAAGAGCCATCAGGACAAGGGCAGCCACATCAATCTTCACTTGTTGTATGATAAAATACATGTCACAGCTCCCTAACACCCACCAGGGTGTTAGGGAGCTGTGACATGTATTTTATCATACATAAAATACACGTCACACATGTATTTTATCACACAACTGATCGTGATGATGCATGGCAATACCCACCCTTGAGGCACAGCAGAGGGTAGGTCTTTGTTGAGCAGTAATTCTCAATTACCCCAGTGTGACCTTGCAGGATCTTTGATCATTCACAGGGAAGCCTGAGCTGACCAGTAAATAGAGTCCTGTGATAAGAAGCTTGTGATTGGCCGTGGATGACTGATGGAGAACTGCCAGTTATTTTTTTACAACAGCTTTTACAATAGGTTGCAGAAGCATTCTGGCACCTCACCGTGACAGGACCTGCATCTCCTGGGCAAGTGATCAGTAAAGCTCACAGGTAGATCAATCTTCCTGAGAATTTACAGCTACATCACTTTGATGAGGTCAAGTCCTGGGGTGCACATGAGTTATGTTCTCACCAGAATGAGAGGTTGTAGCTCCTGGCAGTATCACCTTGCCCATCCTCCCCAAAATTACTTCCCTGACATCCTCCTGCAAGCACAGTTCTACCAGCAGGTCCTCTTCACACACCACCACGAAATGAATTGCTCAGGCAGTCAACAGCAGCCGCCTGCAAATACTTATCCTCTCAAAGACTCTCATCATAAAACTTTATGACACCTTTTTCCTTACGATAATCCAGCATAAACATAATTTAATGGTACTGGGAGGAAAACAACCACGGCAACAAAAACAACAGGCAATGATTGTAACACCTCTTATCTCATAATTTCTTCTCTCTTCTGGCTCCTTCTCTCCCCTTTGTTTTAACTGTCTATAATTTTGGTCATGCTGCACTGGATTATTACATGTTCTCAATTATACTGCTACGAAGCCAGAAGGTCTTTTGTGGTTAAATTTTAAGCCTTTGAGGTGTGTGTGGGGGTGGGTTCTGCTTGGGAATTTGATTCAACTCTGCTTTGGGTTACTTTCCTGCCTGCTATCCAATTTAGAAAAAAGAAACAGTGTCCAAGGGAAATGTCAGGGACAATCACACAAACAATTCACATGAGATGTGCCCATTTTTTCCCTACTCTGAATGCAGCTTTGTTTGCCCAGCAGAAAAAAAAATCCCCTATGCACCCCCACGGGTTCTTTATCCATCATACGAAGTCCTGAGCTGCGGCACCGATACCCTTCCCATCCCTTCCTACCCAATCCCATCGTGGTTTGCTCCAGACTCAAGCCTCTTCTGGACACCCAGACTGGGAGGTGTGCAGCACCAGTGATTCCCAGTCCGTGCCAACACTGGCACACACCAGCCTCATCTAGAAAGGGATCGGTTTTATTGGCCCGGAGAAGTGACCGCGCTGAGGAAGCGCCTGGGGAAGATGCAGCTGCATGTTCTGTACCCAATAAGGAATAAAAAGTGATGAAGTTATTGTGTGATCTGAGGTTTCCAGATGCTGCTCCCTGGACCAGCCTGACACTCCTCCAAGGCAACACCAATCCTCACCTCCCAGCTTTGGCCTCTTGTCCTGCTGAGTCTCATCTGACCACCGGGCTGGGACAGGGACCGACAGCCCAGTCCTGCCTCAGCGAGTTCCCAGTCCAAACCAACCCCCCCATCCAGACGAGGATGCATTTCCTACCATCACCTTTCCCCACCCAACACCCCAAACACAGACACCTGACAAGTTATTTACCACCCCTGCAGCCCTCAGAAATGAAACACAACCGACGTACCCAAGGTGGCTGCAGGGCACAAGCAGCTCCCAAACTGGGATTAGGGACCACCACGCTCTGCGCTTTGCTGCCCACCACAGCCAGCTCCTCACACGCTTTTCAGGAGGCACTGAGAGCATCCTGCCCTTTGCCCACACATCCCTGCTCCCCTCTGGATGGACACCATGGATGTGCACTGACACTGACATCCCGATGGAGGACTCACCATGCTCCTCCTCTGCTGCCTTCGGCCTCGCGGTCCCTCAGCTCCCCCGTGAGCCTGGCACTGGGTTCCTCATCCTGTGTAGGTGGAAAACCCATGTCAGACCACGACAAAAAACAATATTAACTCCTTTAATTAAATTTACCAGCATTACTTATTTGAATGACACAAGCTGTTCTGAGCCCCAACGATGAATATGTAATATCGGCAGCTGCACAAATATGGAACAAAATAAGCAAATAATTCATAACATAACTAAACAAAGCTCTCTCAGAACTTGCTTGTTTTAATAAATGCAAACACATAGAAATATTTTGAAGCAAAGGGATTCTTCCAAGACTTTGTGTGAAAAACTTGGGCCAAGCAGCACAGCTCCAGACTGAAAGGAGAGTGTTATTTTGGGGATGAGATGGTCCAGCAGAGACCTCACCAGAGGGATGGGGTTTTGTGCTGCTGCTGGAGAAGAGATGTTGCTGTGCCTCCTGACACCTATCAGGGCTGAGGACCAGCTGCCACAGGATGCTGGAAAAAAAAACTTTACCCAGATAAACCCTTCTTTGCCTGAAACAGAAGGAAGAGGAGGGTGGGACTGGACAGAGGTATCCATCACCCCTCCCTGCTCTCAGGCAGGGCATCACACAGTAATACAACCACATTCTTTCTCTTCTACTGAATCTATACATCACAATAAATCCTCTTTCTTCAAGGAGCTCTAGGAAAGAATTGGGGAGAAGTAGGTGATGCACTAAATATGTGATAATCCCAGACAGGGGATAATGACAGACATGACAGGCAACCAGCAGCCAAACAAAAAGCCTGTTTTACAGGTGGGCCAGGAGAAAGAGGAAAACGACCCTCCCATCTCAGCCTGATGCTTCCTGCAACGGGATGCTCAACCCTGCAGAACCCAGGAGCAGCACAAGTCTCATGGACCAACAGAGCCCTGGGAACACACAAATAAGAGCAGCCTTACCGGCCCCTTGGCTCAAGCGACGGCTCCTGATCAGGTCTGTGTTTTGAAAGGACACAACACATTGTAATTCTGAAGTGTCACTTTGAATTTATGACCCCATGTGCATTTAACCACTTGGAAAGCATCATTTTGTGTTATGTCTTATTGCATTAGGCTACTGCTGCACACGGTGAGACGCGGAGCAAGGCGGGATCAGAGGAGATGCAGAAGAACTTGCAGGTAATAATATTCACAGAGGAGCTTCAGGGAGGCTTTCAGCAGGGATGACACGCAAATTCCCCCACTGCTTCACCTCCCACCAACTTGACAGGCTCTAATGGTTTCATTTAGGCTAGAAGGAGAGAAAAAGGGCCTCAGGAAGGGGGTGTGGTACAGCCAGCACTCTGTACGGGCTGAGCCCTGAACGTGGGACACGCAGGTTACCGGGGAGCCAGCGGTTTGCTGCGGGTTACACCCTCACCGTCCCTGAAGGCAGAGCAGCATGTCCCACAGAGCTGGGGTGACAGCAGCACACAGGACAACTTGGAAAACAGCACCCACGAGTGGGAGAAGCAGAGGAGAGGCTGGTGCCAGGCTGTGCCCACAGCAGTGCCCATGGTGCTTCAGCAGCCCCTGTGCCAAGCGGGCCAGGGGGCTGCGTCACGGTGGGATGGACACGCAGCCGTAACAGCAGCGCTAAGACTCAAATTCAGACTCATCACACACTGCTGTTGCTTTTTTATTATTTTCTTGAACTTCTCTGGGCTTTGAGGTGTCTGTGTAGGCACTGGGAGATGAATGTGCTGGCTCTGGACAGGTCTGTCTTGGCTCTGCCTGGATGAGGCTCATTGCTGCAGCCCAAAGCACAGTGGAGGCCAAGGGAAAACCTCTCTGTGCCTCTTCTGAGCTGCGACTTGTAAAACAGATTTCCAAAGGTTACACAGCAGCTGGGGGAGGGTATTTAGCCAGGTAGTCCTGACATTTGTGCTGGGAAAATGGCCTCAGTTTCCAAGTCCCTGAGATGTTGTTCATCACCTGAGATGAAATAAATCACCCCCAGCCTGTTTACACACTCTTTTCTCAGTGTCTGTGTACAGAGCAGCACAGGACAAAGCCATTCACCCCTGCAGACCAAAAGGAGTGACATCTGTCACTGCAGAATGGGGTGTGTGTGTGTAGTCCCATGGCCAGCTTTCAAAGCCACTGCACATCCTGATGTGAAGCCAACCAGCCTCCCCCACCGCCAGAGTCCCATCACGAGCACAATGCTCACCAGCACCAAATAAAGTGAGAACCAGATTCTCTCTTTACCTGTTCAGCACCTAAAGACAAACAAGCAGGAGGTGTAAGCATTATTTTTCCTTACAGACTTTCCTGCATCCAGTCTTCCTCACTGCAACCATGAATCCTGCCATCAGCCTGTGATGAGCCCAGTCCATCACAGAGAAACAAAGGACATTGTTTAGCTACCAGGAGAGGGGTAAAAAATAATACATCTTTACCACCAAAACAATGCAAAAATCTGATTGTTTTATGGTCTGATGTCTACACAGTAAACCAAAACAAGCTGATCACATTATACACCCATTGTTGCTATGGAGTGATGTTGATATGATTAATTAGTCACTGGACCAGAAAGAGGAGTAAAAAATAATACCAATTTCTGGCCATTCCAGCATCTTATATTTCAGACCCATGGATTAAATACTAAATGAGCTTTGGAGAAGAGAACAGGATCTGTGTCTTCTCCTCAATCTGGTGGCAAACTGAGGCCAGGCCAGAGAACCAGAGGCTTTTCTGTCTTCCCACCTGCACAAAGCAGGGCAAGGTCAAGGCCAGGGTCTCCAGGGTCTCCATTTCCACAGTGAACACGAGTGCTGCAGCAGCACCTGCACTCAGGTTTTCCCAGCTGTGTGTGATTATACAGGTACAAGCACCAGAGCTCCTGGGCCTGGACATGAGTCTCCTCTGCCAGGATGCCAGCAGTGACCAGCAGACCCTGACCACGCTTTTCCCTTTGCTGCACTTCAACCATGGCCCGTTGGCATCAGGACCCCGGGTGTGACCTTCACTTGCAGGAGATCTCAATGATTTGTCCCTTTTGTCCCTGGATGTGACAGCCCATGGTCTCGGGGCTGCAAAGCAACAAGCAATGCGTGGAAACCAGGGAGAGACCCCGACTCTGCTTCACTACAGACTCATGATGTTCCTCTCCAATAACATGAGTCTATGTGGGAACCTACTCGCAGAGTGAACATCAGGGCCCCAGCACACACCTGTGTGTGCACATACAAACACATATATATGTTCCTATACATGGAGCTGCATGCTGGGATCCAATGACACCTGTATCAGTCAGAGCAAGATCTCTTTTAACAGCAGCGTGGAAGTTCCCTAAGGGAGAAGGTAGTCTGAGGACAGCAGTCTGAGGAAGTCTTTAGTGAAAACTGCCCTATACATTCCATCACCTGCATTTAATGATGGTAACTTAATTAACTTGGAAAAAACCCTCCCCCTTGCTGTGCTAATTTTGCACAATGTGAGGCTCCTCCTCTGGCTGTTGTACTGGTGTGCAGACTCCCAGCTCATTTAATTCCTTCAGCATCTGCATGGCAGCTTTGGAATACAGTATCTGCAAATGTAAATTTAACAGTAAACAACTGACTGGTAATTGATTTCCGTAAACCACTACCAGATTTTTGCCTTTATGGACTTCACTGAATCATGCAGCACTTGCTCAAAGTGCTGCTTGCTCAGATTTAACAGCTGCGAGAAGTTTTGCTCCTATTCATAGACTTTTACTACAGAACGAGAGTTACAACACGGAGCCCACAGCTTGACACCTGTCACCCACAGCAGACGCCCTGGTGGGTCCCTGTGCTGTAAAGCCCATCCCTGCACCCTGCCAGGTCCCTGCACAGCCGGGGGCACGCTCAGGTTTGAAGGTGCATGAAGTCAGTAGGGCAGATTTTGGGTGGCCTGACCCATCACCTCCGAGCAGGCACCAGCCAGCACTTACGTGTTTCCTACTCATCCCTTACACATAACTCACTCATTAGCATAAGCTTTCAAAGTGCTCACTCTTACTTGTGCAGGCACCTTATGAGAGGGAGGCACAAGCCGTACCCCCCCTTTACAGCCACCCCGACATCCTGATCCCTGTAGCTGAACAACGAGGGGACAGCGGCGAGCCAGCTGCCC
>VXBZ01012860.1:338862-369825 GCA_013399135.1 Heliornis fulica | reverse complement strand
ACCAGGGTGTCCGGGCCCCTAATTGCTCCGGTTGGTCCCGTCCCTATCTGCGGCCATCTGGATGCTTGCGGGGAGCAGTTAAAGCCGGTAAGTGAAGCAGCTGAAAACGCTGCTCAGCTCCCTGGAGCTGGTCACTGAGGGCAGGGACGGGCGTAGGGACGATGTGCCGGGGCTGGGCAAGGGCCGGGTGTCGCTGCCGACCCTGTGAGCCCCAGACAGGCTGCGGTTAAATCCCTGAGCTTGCGATGAGCCTGTCCTGACCCCCCACTCAGGAGCCGTGGATGGAGAGGTGATGGATGCAGCCCCGTGCAACGGACACGCTCCTGCCCTCCCATCCCCTGGACTGAAACCTCCTTTCATCTTCTGAAACATTCCTGGTGTTTTAACTGCAGGTGAAACCTGAATGGGACAACACAGCAAGGCCAAGGAAAGCTTTGGAAGAGCCAAATTACACTCATTAGTGTTGGTAATTTCCCCTCTCTTCTAAAAAAAAATCAAATTATTCTTTCACTTTCAGATCTTTAAGATCTTTAAGTTATGTGTAAAGCCCAGCAGGATTTGGTATTTGCAAATGTGGTTTTATTTTCCTCTTGACATATGCAAACAAAGGAGTCCAACAACATTCAATCCATGGGTTTTTCCATACAAAGATGGTAGAGCACTGCTGATGTCTTAATGTCTGATTTATCCTCTGGTTTACTATTCACTTACCTCTAGGTCATAATGTCTGATTTATTCTCCAATTTATTATTTTATCCCCTGATTTAGTCCTACATCATCCACTCTGGAATTAAAAAAAAAAATAAAATATATATATTCTGTGCAGCAGGTAACCAATAACCCATTATAATTTGAACAGCAAACAGATAAAATATGTGGGGGGGAGGGAGGAATTTATGTGCTGAGCTGACCGCTGGCTCAGGCATCCACACCGAGGGGATGTCAGAGGCAGACTAGGCCGGTAGCTATAGAAACCATATGCTGAGCTGGAGCCACACTCCCAGGGACACCAGAAGCTTCAGCACTGCTAGGAAAATAAGAGTTTGGATCTTTAGGGGGGAAAGCAAACCCCTTTCACCAGATTTTGCATTCTCTGCTTAGAGCAGCAGAGATCTGGGAGCCTTTGAAGTGTGAACAGAGCTGCTGCACAGCCAGTACACGAGAATATCATCGAGAGGTGTCGCCTTTTTATGCACAAGGCTTGCAGCTAATGCACCCTTTAATTAAAGAGAACCAACAACAAAACCCATCAAAACCAAATGCTTGTGGGCTTTGCAAACACAGAAGCACATGAGGGCCAGAACTTGACATAGGTACTCCTGGTCCTTAGATTACTCAGAGCATGACTGAGAACACACACTGAGACCTGGAGGGCATCTGGTCCTCAGGATGCTGCAGCCCTGCCAGCACCCATGGGGAGCCAGCCCCCAGCTCCAGGCAAGAGCTTTGCCCACCTCCAGCCCCAGAGACACGACCATGTCCAAAGCAAAGCCTGTCCCCTTCCATCACCAGACAGAAACAATCCCAAGCCCACACACTTCTCTCCTTGTCCTCCCAAAACCAGCCAGTTCCCTTTTGCTGCCCTGACTCTGGAGGTGTGAAGCACTGAGCAGGGAGCCCTAGTTCCTCATTCCGAGGTGGGGTGAGTGCTGCCACCCCCAGAGAGCCCTTTAAAGCCAATTGCTCGACTCGAATTACCCACAGCAGCAAGACCTCAGGAGCTGTTAGGAAGATTTTTATTATCTTATCAATCACGATGGTCTTGCATGCTGCTCCTGCTCCTTATTAATAACATCACACACACTGTGATGGATGTTGGCAGTCAGTGTCAGCACATTCTCCAAGAGCCTTTTTCCCCCCCTTTCTTCATCCACTTCCCTGCAGAATGGTCCCTCCATCTGGGCCAGCCCTGGCAGGGGCAGACAGGTGCCCAGCAACCCTCTCACCTGCCCTCATCCAGCTTCTGCCAGGCAAAGGCTTCACAGAGGGGACACCCATATTCTCACCACCAAGTAGAGTGGAACATTTGCCTCCAGTAAAAGATTTGTGAGAGTGCAGTAACACAATGGGTGGTTTAATTACCTGATTAGTGCTGGTGCAGAGCACTATATAAGGAGAAGCAGAAGTGTGCTTCACTTTACTGGACTCAAAGCCCCATATCTGATTTCCTGCATCCCACCTGCAGTTGTGGTTCAGCCCCTGGCAGAGGCTGAGCACCACCAGCTGCTCACTTACTCCTCTTCATGAGGAAACACACCAAGCCCCATAAAGACAGTTTGCTGATAAGCACTTTGAGAGGGAAACAATAACAGATACACCCAGTGATAACCCAGAGTACTTTACCTACCTATGGACTGAAGGATGGATGGATGGATGGATGGATGGACAGGAAGCTAACAGAAACCACTGTACCAACACAAGAACCTCTGGACCAAACCCTACCCAGGCCCACCAGCCCCTTTTATAGGGACTTGATTGATGTCAGGGGGTGTGGGAAACAGCCCCAGCCAACTCAGTTCACCTGTGCTGGGTGCTTGGGGAACTCAGCTCTGGCCTGCCAGAACCAAGACTCATATGAAATAAAACCAGTATTATTTATCTCCCTCCCATCCCTCCCCTGCCCAGCCACTGGCCAGGGCTGGGTGCCAGCAAGCCGAGCCCTCATGGGGACGTCCCCATCATCTCTGCATCTTCTGGCTGCAGGAGGGAGCAGCCATGAGCAGCAGCAAGCAGGTTCTGCTCATGGGCAGAGGAGACAGAAAGCATGTTGTGTCTCCATTAGTTACCCAAAGTCTCTTTAGAAGGAACATCAGATGTCAGCCCCTGCCTCCCCCGACACGGAAGCGCTGCCCCAGGGGGGCCAGCCCGGCCCTGGCATGTGTCACTCTCAGCCCTCACTGCCCTGATGCCGCTTGGCAAATTCAGCTCTTCCAGGATAAACGGGAATTTTGGCTTTCAGACAAATTCTTGCCCAACAGATTGGGATCTGTCAGTCATGGAAACTTGAGCCAACCACGGCTCGTGGGCAGAGCAGACGCTTGTCCGCTGCAGTTCTCAGCCCACAAACCAGGCCCAGAGTTGGGAAATACTGATGGATCTGAAGGGGATACATCACCTCTGCAGAGGGATGAAGCTGGGAGTTATCATCTGCAGCAATATTTTGAATTAGCTTTTACTGTGTTGCTTCCACTACCTCCCACCTCCCGTCAAAACTGACGGGAACAGGAGGGTTTCTTCTCTCACCACGTATCTTCTTCATACGCTTTTCTTCCTCTCCGGTACCGTGACATGACAGTGAAGCCTCCAAAAGTCCCATCTTGAGGAAACACCAGAGCAGAGGTTTCCTGGTTTATTCTGAAGGAACACACTGTTTCTAGGAGGATAAACAACAGAACGCTGTGAGTGCTCCTCGGCAGCTGGAAAGGCACAAGGCACCACGTGAAACAGCTTCCCCACCTCGGGGTCACTTCTAGACAAGGTTCACAGCTTTGCCACCAGATTTGCCCTGGCCTAGTGTAGAATTTGGCTGGCAAAAGTGATGGCTGACTGTGCCCTTGGCTTAGCAGGGACCTGTATTTTTACTTAAATACCCTCCAACACAGGTTACAAAGCCCAGCCCTGCAGCCAGACAGCTCCCTGCCACACTGGAACCTTCCACTCATGTCTCTGCCCATCTCCAAGGAGCTCCTTCTGATGGAGCCACCACATCAGTGGCTCAGGCAAGGCTGGGAGCACAGGGATGGGCTCAGCCCCGGTGCCATGTCCCTGCAACCCAACCATCCTGCCCCACTGCCCCTGGGACTCCTTCCTCCCCTTCGATCCCCTGCACCAGAGCATCGTCTCTCCTCTGGCCCCCGCAGGCACGGTGACACTGGCTGCATACAGGCCAGCACTGCCCATCCCTCCTCCACCTGGTGATGGTCCCATGGCCACCCAGGCTGTCAGACATCACCTGCTGTGCCCATCACAGAGATGCACATTGCTTCAGCAGCTTTTCCAGCAAAACTCAGCAGGGAGTTCCCAGCAGAGCACCCTTTCAGGACCTGCGGTGCTTGTTTGGACATCCAAGTCATAATCCTGGTTGTCTGGCATGAGAGCAGAATGGTCTCTGTTATTCCAAGTCCAGACTTCAGAGACTCTTCAGTGACTGCAAAAGAGAACTTTGCAGATGGATTTTCTGGGTTTTACTGCTATTCTGTGGGGAAACAGAAACAGTTTTGTGGGCCGAGAAAGCAAGAGCAGCATGTGGGTCCCGACTTCCCACTTGCAGGACAGGCACATCTGTGCACACACGCTCTGCCCACGGGAATGGGTGGGTCTGAGTGACCCCTGGGTGTGCTGTGAGCAATCCAGCACTGGGCAGTGCCCAAAATCCCTGCAGGCAGCCCCCCACTGCGTCACTCCCATGACTTGTACGACCCCCCTCTTGCTGAATGGGGGTGGAGGCGTCTGCACAGGGAAAGCAGCTGGTGGAGGCATCTGCTTGCAAATTAAAGAGTGTCCAAACACTGATGCCAGGATTCTGGTGAATCAATAGTCCAGATAAAATGCTAATTGCAGTTACACTGGTCCCTGCACCAAGCTGCTGCCTCTTGGCCTGACTCCTCTCGACCCCTACAGGCGCCGTCGCTGCGGCAGCGACGCGCCTGCCCGGTGCTCCTCGGCGTCCTCTGCCACGCTTCAGCTCGAAATAACACCAGCAATTAGGAGCAATCATCGAGTGCTCAGGGAGAGGGTTTGAAAAGCAACACCCAGTGTGCTGCACATCTGTCGGCGTGGTGACCTCATGCAGCCTGCCAGGGAGCTGGAGATGATGCGCCAGCCTCGGGCGGTGTCGATGCTGAGGACATACGGTTCTCAGAAACCCCCTGGGGAAAGCTCTGCCAGTGCCAGTGGTCACACATTGTCCCAATGAGAAGTGCTGGGTTTACCCTTTTGGAAAATAACATTATTTCTCAGTACCAGCCTCGAGGTAGTGGCAAGCTGTACCATCTGGACCCTCTGGCATCACCCTTTCTAGAGGTCTGAAAGCCCCCATGTTCTTCAGAACATCAGTTAGGGATGGAAACAGGTCTTTGTCCGTTCAGACACCACAAACATTTCAGCTTTGCTCACACCAGCCTGAATTTTTTACTCACAATTTGACAGGTCAACCTTGAGCATCCTGAGGTGTGTCACTGGTGTGTCATATGCCGCTGTAGGGGGTCCTGCTGGGTGTGCCATGGGGCTTGGGATGCCTGGAAAGGGCTACTCAAACCTTGGGAGCCAGACACAACCTTTGCTGTAGTGCTCTGCTTCCCTCCTCTATATTCAACCTGTGGGGCTTTCCCTTTCCCCATCAAACCACTCTCCCTGTTTCTCCTGTGCAAATAAAACCCAGTGGTTTCATGCAAAGCCCTTTCTGTTAGCAAACCACCGAAAAGCAAGCAAGGAAACCAGCATCAGCATCTGTAAAGGACATAGGAGGGTCCCTTGATCACAGGGTTAGTGCTGACCCCAGGCTGGCACTGTCCCCACCCTGTGGATTTCTCCCCCAGTTCTGCCTGCACCTGGTTGTTGCTGCCTGGTGGTGGGGCGTGGGGGAAGGTGATGAGTTTTGGTTCTCTGCTTCTGCAGCATCTGCAGAAGTGGGTTAATGATCTGTCACTGAAGCACCATAATGCTGAATCAGACAAAGAGAAAGGGATGGTGATTATTCTCCCCTCCCTTCCACACAAATCAGGCACCATTCATTAGGATGGTATCAATAAAATCAAAGCACATTAGAGGCACATAAAGATGGTAAGAACACAGGGCAGCTCATGGTGGAGAATAAGAGCAACATCCTGCCTGAATTGCTAAGAGCCATCTGGCACACTGCTGGCTAAATCATGCTGGTCATGCTTCTGGAAACAGTGTTCATACATGTGCATCCCTTCATACATGTGCATCCCTTCATATGTGTGCACCCTTCCATATGCTATACCCCTCCATACACGTGCATCCCACCATACATGTGCATCCCACCCAGGCAGTTCACCAGCAGGGAGGAGCTCTGCTGAGAAGCTCTGCCAGTCTTCTCAAAGGACTCCTTGAAAAGGCTCCACCTCTTGTAGTTGACTCAGGAAATCCCTAATTATGAATCCCATTTATATTGGGGACAGCAACAACTCATCACCGTATCACGGGGCTTGCACTGTTTTGTGGCTCAGAGATTAATTTACAGCTTTCATTGGAAACTTCAGTGTGCAAAATCATCTCCCTGGAGGGGACACACCAGTCAGGACTTCTTTTGGACATGCTGCAAGCTGCACCTGCTGCAGAACATTCCAGCCTCTCCCAGCTCAACCATCCTTTGCCCTCCTCGCCCACCCACCCACCTCTCTGGAGCTTCACACCCCATGGGTGGAGGTCTGCCACGTGTTGGTTGTAAGGCAGCAGGCTCTCAGTGCCACAGCGTGCTGGGACAACTGTGCATGATCCAGGTTCAGAGGGGATGTCACCTCCTAAGGGCTTTGTCCTTCCCAGTGTTGAACTGGTACATGTGGAGACACTGCTGCACAAGCCATCGAGACCGGCCTGAGCAACAAGTGGTGGAACAAATAAATGTGACACCTCTATGAAGGGAACAATTTTTGCTGTGCTGGGAAGGACTGACCTCACAAACAGGATCTGGAATGAGAAGCCAAAGCAAAACAAAGGTTCAGACAAATTTCCAGGTGGCTACAATTCAACCAGAGAGAGTTTCAGTGACCTACAGCTGGAAGGAAAACAAATATCTGAGTCCAAAAGGGAGAAACACCAGGGAACACCGGGGAGAAACCAGCGGGGAAAGGATACGGTGCTCACAGCAGAGAGGCAAAATGTGCCTTGTGCTGGTTGCAGCCCCTGGTGCTCAGCTATGATGGGACTTTTACATGGACACCTGCCCTTGGGGGTAACCCCAGCCTTGTGAGGGGTGCTGGGCAGCTCCGCTCGGGGGTCCACAGCGCCTGTGTTGCCGTCGGATGTGTCTTCACACGAGAGGCCGGGGTGACTCGCAGCGATATAATCCATTACAAGGACATTTTCATCAGCATTAAATGTCTTCAGCATAAATTACAACATGAACTGATAGAAGCTACTTTGGGGGCCGTGCCAGTGACAGTTACAATTTGCTGCTGGAGAAAACTCTGCGTTGAATTAATTTCCCGATGTCCAATCCATCATCCCAGGTACATGGTTCCAGTGCCCTTGGCTGATGTGAGCTTCTGGATCCGACAGCGACAGATGTGGAACACAGAGCTGGAGGAACAGCTGTGGGACACCCCATGGTTCCCCACCCCTTCAGGAACAATCCCCCTCCAAGCAGCAGCTCTTCATCCTGCTGTCCTGCCCGAGGGGCCGTGGCACAGCTCTCAAAGCTCAAGGTTCAGGATTGTGACTGCAGGTTTCACAGTTGTCACGTTTGGTCACAGGCAGGGAAACGCCTGTGCTGATCCCAAACTGGGTTTGAAGCTGAAATTTGACAGAAAAACACGGAAGAACCATGGGAGACAGACAAGGTCCCTGTGTGTGTGCAGGGCTGGATGTCAGTATTTGGGTGCCAGGCTCTGGCTGAGAAGGGCTTGTCCTGCCGGGTTCAGCTTCTGAAACCGCACTGGGCATGTGCCAAATTCAAAGAGAAATCTTGTGGCTTTGCCATCTTAATGAAATAAACCACTTCATTCCACATGAGATCACCCTTCCCCTCCATTTTCAGGTCAGTTGGCTGTCACCATGCTCTAACTGTAAGGAGTGTTCAGCAAGAGCCGCTTCGCAGCATCAAGGCAAGACATTCCCTGCTGCCAACGTCAGCATCGAGGGTTTAACACTTTTAAAAAGTTGTTTCCACCAGGTTTCTGACTGCAGTTCTCTTTGTCACAGGTTTCAGGATCTGCCCCATTTCACCTACACCTCGTCCTGTGGCTGGTGGAGGAAGGGTGACTCGTCAGGGGGTCAGACAGGCTGGAAGGACCCGTCTGCACTGGCTCCGGGAGAAGTGCTGCTCCTGGGGGTCTGCAGCAGGGGATTCACCCTCTGGCAGGATCACTGAGGTGTATCTTCCTCCAGATCCTGCCCAGAACTCAGCTAGCCCTTCCTGTTGGAAGCTGGCTTCCCATCTCAGAGCTCCAGAGCCTCATCTGGTGTGCTCCAAGCTCAGCTGCACCCACGTGAAGTCAGTGTGGTGACACCGGCACTTCTCAACCCGCCTCCCTGGCACGGTCCGGTCCACACCACAGCGATGCCAGAACCAAACTCCTGTCAACTCTGGGGGCTTTGGACCAATTGATTGGTTCCTCCTCCCATCCTCCCATCCTGGTGACATCCCAAGAGCCAGCTGGGCAGTGAAGATTTATTTCCTGTAAATAAGACTGAGAGAATCCAGGCCGGTACCTTAAAGACAGCGCAGCTGGGTAACACGGCTTGGCTTGTTCAGCCAGACAGGAGACGGCTTCCAGGGAAATGTTTGCTCTGTGCAAACACACCAGGCACGAGCCCTGGGACAGGAGAAGAACCCTGTGACAATATTGGCTAAGGATGGGTAAATATAAATTGGCCTTCGGTCGGTTTGGGCTGGAGGCACAGAGATTTCCCACCAGCTTGGCCAGGGAAAGCCTTTGGGAGCAACGATGGAACTGTACACTTGATCAGTTTATTCAGGGGATCAGGCAGCCTGGCTGCAGGCAGCATGACATCTCACCCCACACAGTGCCACCCCACCTCACCCCACCCCAGCTTACCCCACCCACATGGCTCCACATCCACCCTGGAGTGGGCAGTACCGACACACGGCCTTCACCGTCTCAGCCCATCACCTCCCTCACGCTCATCACAGACACGACTCACTCAGCCACAGGGGCCAAGCATGTACCAGGCCCTGTCTGTCCTGCCCAGACAGGGAGTCTGTGTGTCCTTTGAGGGCAAACACACATTGGGGTGCCTGGCACAGGGTGCCCAGAGAAGCTGGGGCTGCCACTGGATCCCTGGTTGGATGGGGCTTGGGACACCCTGAGGTGCTGGGGGTGTCCCTGCCCATGGCAGGGGGCACTGGGGGGCTGAGGTCCTTCCCACCCACACCAGTCCATGCAATACAGAAAGCAGAATCCAATGAGCTGCTCTGGGCTCACGCTTTTTCCTCTGCTCCAGTTTGCCCTGCCCCCAAGAGCAGAAAGGACACCCCGTTTCCCACAGCTGCTCCCAGCTGCAGAGGGTGCAGAGCAGCCACACCACAGCACCCCACTCACACCCCCACGTCCACAGCATGCCTGGGAGTGAATGGCTCTGCAAGACAGGAAGGAGGGAAGGCAAGTGAGGAGGGAAACATCTGGAGAACGTTTCTGGCCGTGTCTCCTCGCCGTCCCAGCCCGCTGCCCAGGCAGCCCCTCTGTTTGCTTGGCTGCTGTCTCTCCTCCCAGTGGCATTTCAATATTGATGTCTCCAGGTTTCAGCTGTTCTCCTCTCTCCTGATTCATGTGCAGCAGATGGTGTAAGTGACACCCCTTTTATTTTCTGGATGAATTCATATCACCCTGCCCAGATGCTGATGCCTGACACCACGCGCTGTACGTGGCATCGCCCGTGGTGAAGACTGGCTCTGCCTTGAAGTGCAGCAAAAAGCCACAGGCAGGTTAACGCTGCAAGGAGCTGTTAGTTACAGCAGGTCAAAGTTGATTAGGAAATCTGAGCACCCAGCTTTGTTTTGGTCCCTTGTTTTTGCCTGGGGTTTGCTGTTTCTGCCTGTGGGCTCCCACCCACGTTGGGACGCTGCACTCCACGCAGCAGGAGATCTTCCCAGAGCTGATCTAGGTACCATTTTGGAAAACAAATCGCTGTCACAGACTTTCCAGTGGTGGTACAACAACCCCTCCCTGTCCAGACACTCAGTAAGTTAAACCAATGACATAGGAGAGGAGCAGGAGACATCCCCCTGCCCAGCCGCACGCCCCACACACAGGCTGGTTGCCCATGGGCAGAGCAGGATGACTTCCCAGGTCCCTTCCCCCACAGCCCCTCTGATAATACCCTGGGAAGGGAGTTTCCCTCCTTGACAGAGCTCTGCACCACTTTCTCATGGTTAATTTATCCTCCCTCCAGCCCCTCAGGTCCTCTTCTGCCTCCCCACTCTGCACTGACTCAACATAATCTCAGCTCAGCCAGGGGTTTTCAGGAACAACTCCCCACATTTGCCAACCACTCTCCAGCCCAATTCTGTCTCCAGAGCTCCTGGGATCCCTCCCAGCTCCCTGTCATGGCCAAATTTTACCAATTCTCCACCAGACCCACCACTAACTGAAACAGAACAGACTGGAGAGCGGGACAGGTCGCTCTGGGACTCCCACCTGAGCCCCTCCCAGGTCTGCAGACCAGTGGTGGCAGCTGCCACTCAAACCACACATCCTGAGCAGGTACTTGAGCACCTTCCAGCCCAACACATCCCCCCAGCTTACCTGGAAATGCAGCAGAAGCCAAAGTATGTCACAACTCCTCGTCCCCCCTGTACCCACCAGGTCAGCTAATTAGACTAATCTGGCATGCTTTGACAAATCCATGGTGGCTGCTTTGTTTCGATTTTAGTCCTCTCTTCCTATTGTTATGGATTGATTTTTTTTTTCATTAATTAATTCCAGAGCCCTTCCAAGAACTCGTTAGGCTTTGTAGTCAATAATACACTAGACTGTGTTTTTTTCCTTTCATACTTAGCATCTGTATTTGCATTTTGATCGTCCAGAGACCTCCTCCGAGCTCCACAAGCTGGTAAAAACAATTGGTCCTTGTTCAAAAATGGTTTTGATTAATTCTTTCTAATTATAAGGAGAATTTCCTCAGATCCTGTGTCCTGACCTGTCTAGCAGAGCCAAATAATTTCTTGCTGGTTTATTCTCCACCCTGGCACCCTTTCACTACACTCTGGTCACAAATGCCTGGATTTTGGGGACACTTTTGTAAGCAGCACCTCTCTGTCGAGCACTAGACCTGTATTTCCCCTCTTCTTGCTCCTAGTGCATTTATGGCTCCCCTTGCTCCTGCGCTTTATCTCACTTGCTAAATGAAACACATTTTTTGCCTTAGGCTGCTCGTTTTACCATTATATGCCTGTGCTATGCCTTCACCTTCATTTCTTGTCAAGTGCCTCGGCTTTTGTACCATCTCTTCAGATTCCCAGCTCCTGAAGGAGCTCTGGTTCTGCACTAACAGTTTCTGCTCTGTTCCTACCACCCCCGCGCAGGAGGATGCTCGGCCGCTGCGCACGTATCAGCCCTTTCTCAGCCCTCACACCTTCATCCCAGGGATTGTCCCTCACAGCTCCCTGAGTGCCTTCAGGTCACCATCCCCAGAGTTTGTCACATGTACCCTGCTGCCCATCTCCTTCCTTTCCTGCACGAGCAGCATCTGCCATTTCACCATCCCACCCACCCTCAGTTCTGCATCAGTTCTCACCCAGCAGTCAGAACTGTGCCAACAACAGACCTTTTCTTCTCTCTCCATGGCCAGAAGCTCTCCAGCCAGCCATGGGCCAGGAGCAGTTGTGGAGCTGTTCCCCACACAAGCCCTTGGTAGCCTCAGGGACAGACAGTGGCATCCAGATTCACAGCTATTCTGTCCCTTGAATGATGATGGGAGATTTTGCTCCCAGGACCTTCCCTTCATAGCAGAAAGTAGGAGTTCTTCCTGCAGGGCTCTGCTGGCCTCAGCACTGCTCATAAGTGATGCTTCTGACATCACTTGGTGGCTTTCATGGGCCATGATGGTGGTTACAGGCACTATGAAGATGCTGAGGGGAAGAGAACATCTCCCTGTCCTGTGCAGCCTGCTTGAGGGGATGCTGCACTGGGTGGGGGTTGGACTGGATGATCTCCAGAGGTCTCTGCCAACCCCCATCATCCTGTGACTCGGTGATTCATGCCACACATCTCCTGCTTGAGCTCCTCGGCACGACTGTGTCCCTGACCCTGCAGAGCTGCTCAAGTCCCCCAGTGCCACCAAGCTCAGGCCCTCTGGCTCATCAACCCTGCAATTAAACTCCCTCATAAAGTACTAGGGGAAATTCCAAAAGCCCTGAACAGTGGCACAGTATTTATTTCCCACTAAGTCACTGACAGACAGGTACTTAAACACCCTCTGTAGCCTGGAGAATCTCCTTTGGGTTTGATGCCAGTAAATATTTCTGCTCCTTTCCCATCTGTGTGCACGCTGGGAACAACAACTGCAATCGATAAAGACAACGTGAGGCTTTCAGGAACTAATTCTGAATCACAAGCAGTTGGTTTCTTTTCCAAGTCCCACAAATCCCCTGACAAACCCAAGTTAACCTCCCAAACGTGGGGCTCAAGTGGTTTGCTGCTGCTCATCCTCTCACACTCCTTGATCATCTCCCTTCCCTGAGTGGGCTGTCAAAGCCGCAGGTGCTTCATCTTCCAAGACAAAGAACAAATCTTGGGAGTGATGAAGCCAGAAGAGAAGAAAAAGCACCTTGCAATTAGGTATTTTAATAGGCATTTTGAAGATGTTTTTGAAAGGACTTTAAATTCATGTTAACAGTAGTACACATCAAAGGGCTCAGCCTGAACAATACCTATCACTTTTTCTGCTTAAGAATAAAGCCCAAAAATAATACCCTAAAATATTTTACACCAGCATCCCTTCCAGCTATGCAAGCATCTCGGAGTAGCTGTGCCCAGCAGCCCTTAGTCCTGCCCCCATACTCAGGTACCCACCAGCTCTAATGGCTGTGGTGAGCCCTTCTGATGCTGCACATCTGCAGGTAGGGATCTCCTGGGCATGGGCGTCTCACCAGCTCAGCACCACCCACACCCCAGTAAAAGCAGGCATCAGTCTTCTGCTTCCTCCCAGCACGGCACTCCCAGCTCATTCCTGTTTTAATAAGCTGGCAATTAGACAGGGAACCCAAGACAAATGGAGGTAGAGCCCAAAGATCGAAGGCAATCCTAGCTCCATCCATCACTCAGCACCTTATGTGCTGCCTCTGGCACGTGACCACGGGGAAATTTGGATTTATGTTGTTGATTTTCAGTGGCTTTCAGCAGAGCAACATTTCAGCCAGGAGCCCGAGGCCCTGCTTTACGACAGCAGAGTGATGAGCCCTTGAGTCGAGAGCAGCTCCAGAACCAGTCCCACGGAGTCAGGGAGGGGTTCTCCAGGGCACAGACCAGCCTGGTGACAGAGGCTGAGGTCTGTGGACATAGTGAGCAAACTGCCTCGGCCTCTTCAAGCCCTTTTTGCGATGCTAAGAAGCCAGACAGGCCCTGACCCAGCGGCACGAGCGGATAGGGAGCTACAGCCATGGTGTGTCACTGATCAGAAACATGCAAAATGTTAGAGTAACAAAGTCTCCATCAGAATAAATGAAGAGTTCAGCACACACCCTTGTTCATAACTTCCCTCTGATCTAGAGTTGTGCTCAGGTGTTCACTGCAACCCTCGAGGCAGCTCCTGGAAGCATCATGGCCGGCCCAGGCGCTGCCCATCACGGCTTTCCAACGGCGTCACACCCAACCCCACGGCTCCTGCAACACGACCAGCAGCAAACCCCTGCCAAGCCCAGCAGCTCCAGACCAGCAGCAAACCCCTGCCAAGCCCAGAAGCTCCAGACCAGCAGCTCCAGCTCCTCTGCCTCGGGGGGATGGAACCAGAGCGCACATCGCGCCACCAGGTCGTTACCGGAGACGAAGCAGACGCCGGGTAAGAAACACGATTCCCGTTACATCTGGCTTAAACCCACTTATTTATAATCAAGCTGCTGATCCGTGCATTGGTGTGAAATGACTCTGCAGTGTAAGTGTGGCAATAACCTGGAACAAAACCTTTAAATAACAATTGTCAAGCGAGAAGATACAGATATAGAAAATATCCAAATTAACGGTGTTCATCCGTCTTTCAAAACAGGTGAAATGTGCCCGTTTCCTCTGGAGAACCTGTGTTACGCTCATTGAACACTTTATTTTCGTTACATTTGAACCTTTTGACAGGAATAAAATGCACAATCCAAGTGGAGCAGTTGTTGTGATCAGTTGTCAGGTGTCTGCACACTCCAAGGAGAAGGAGAGGCGGTCAGACTCGCGGGAAGCCTTCTGCTGACCGCTGGGAAGGCAGCAGGTAATGTGCAATAAGAAACAACGGCTCAAGCACAAATCCCATTGAACAGATATTGTAGAACAGGTGTCTGGAGCAACCAAGGAGCCCCTGCACTGGGGTTTTTGTGTGAAGCCTGGACAGGGAGCTATAAAACAGCATGCAGGGAGCAAGCTGTTCAGGCCACATGCCACGGAGTAAACAGGGAGAGAGCCTGAGCATCGTGACTCTGACCTAATGCCACTCGCTGTCAGCACCAGGAGTGGTCACCTTGAGGTCTGAAATAGTCCTCTCTGAACAAGCCTTGTACACACTCCTGGCCCTTAAAACAACCATAGGGTGCCCAACAAAAATCCTGACCTTGCACCCACGCTCAGATGAGCTTGGTGGTCAGAGATGCTGCGGTGGAATGGATGCTCAGCACCTCACTCATCTCAGGCTGGAGGTCTGGCTGCTCCCACCACGTGGTTTGTGCTCAGAGGATGGGCAGCCTCCCATTCCCTATGCTGATGATTCCAACAGCACAGCTTGGGGAACAACAGCCCAGGTTATTCCCCCAAACATTAACCCAACTCCTCTGGGAATCCACAGAGCCACATGAGACCCTTTAACCCACAGGCACACCACCACACAGCTACAAGGATCCACTCAGATGTCTGTCTGTCTGTCCGTAGTGTTTTCTGTACTCCTGAGCTGACAGACATTTGTTTCCAGGGCCTGTTGCAGGGCAGAAGAGCCCACCCCCCAGGCCTCCCCCTGCACACACCCTTACCTAAGCCAACACCAACTGCTCACCTTCTGGAAGGAGTGAATTCCATTACAGTACAGGGAATGCAGCTGGAGATGACCACTACTGGGCAACGTGCAGCTACCTGCTCTGAGCATTGGCAGCTTATTTTGAATGAACAGTTCAAGGGTCTTACCTGCCTCTCAGGAGCGGTAGAAACTTCTGGTCATCCTTGGCAGCAGTAGACCTAGAAGAGTTGTTTAGATTCAGTTGTTGAGAAAGCATGTGAAACACTCCTCTTTGCCAACCCCCTCTACTCTGCCCTCGTGAGACCTCACCTGGAGTACTGTGTCCAGTTCTGGAACCCCCAACATGAGAAGGACATGGAGCAGTTGGAGAGGGTCCAGAGGAGGCCACAAAGATGATAAAGGGGCTGGAGCACCTTTCCTACGAGGACAGGCTGAGAGAGTTGGGGCTGTTGAGCCTGTAGAAGAGGAGGCTCCGGGGAGACCTTCTAGCGGTCTGCCAGGACCTCAAGGGGGCCTACAAGAAAGATGGGGAGAGGCTGTTCATTAGGGCCTGTTGTGACAGGACAAGGGGTGATGGTTTGAAAATAGAGGGAGGGAGATTTAGATTTGATATTAGGAAAAAGTTCTTTGCTGTGAGAGTGGTGGAGCACTGGAACAGGTTGCCCAGGGAGATGGTGGATGCCCCATCCCTGGAGATGTTCAAGGCCAGGTTGGATGAGGCCCTGAGCAACCTGATCGAGTTGGGGGTGTCCCTGCTTCTTGCAGGGGGGTTGGACTAGATGACCTCTGGGAGTCACTTCTAACCCTGATCATTCTGTGATTCTATGAACCCTTGCTGGCTGAGAGGAACAGGTAGAGAATCACAGCCACGATGGCCGGAGAAAGAGTTGCTCTTAAAGCAATTCATTATCTTAAATGCTTTGTGAACAGATCTAACCTCATAAAGAAACCATTATCCCCAAGTTCCTCAACTCACTGTATTTTCAAATTAATAGCTGACTCTTCTGCATTTCCTTTTGGATCCTTTAAAGACACCTCATTTATCTTTATTGGATTTTCTTTCACTTGGTTTCCAAGTTAAGCCATGCCAGAGAAGTTAAGCCACAGCAGGGAAGTAGTAATCAGTGTGTAAAAACCGAATCTTATGAGAGGGTGTCCTATCTCGCTGGAAGTGCAGCATATTGTGAAGAAGGAGGGGATGAAGTGGGGCTGGCTCTGTGTGCTGTCCTGGGTGAAAGCTGGAAAAAGACTTTCTTGTGCTTCAGAAACACAACTCTGAGCAAAAACCCATCTCTGAGTTACCATGTTTTGCCAGGTTCCCAGGACTCATATGAACACATGGAAGATAAAGTTAGGAGAACAGAAATTTGGTTTTGAAACACTGGGACCAGTAACTGGTGCAGATGGGAACCATCACCATGGTGGTCACTGTTTGACATCCAAAGACTAGAGGTGAGGTCTAGGCTGGGAGAACAAAGACACAACTGGAATCAGGGCTCCAATGCTGCCCACTCCAGACGTACTGTAGATAGGTAAGATGGAGATCAAAAAAGAAACAGAACTAAAATTTTACTTTTTTGTCTCCCAGATTATTTCAGTACTGGTTACTGTGGAGAAGACAAAGACACAGCCACAGCAAACAGTATTAGGCACTAAAGAGTCTACACTTAAATATTGTTTCCTCCATCTATACTTGACTTCACAGACCTTTCATTCTACTTGCCTTAATGCAATTAACATCATTAAACTTCACTCCTGGCATAGCTCCTTTACATACCCTACACTTAAATTTGCACAAATGCACCTCAAATACTACAGTTGTCAGACCACAGTATTTACTGGGCTATTTCCTATGCTAAAGATACAGACATTTGCTGACATATCACTTCCTCATTACCATTTTTAATTGTTCACAGAAACAGCCTTCCTCCCCACCACGTCCCTGCTGCTGAGATGTCACAAAGACAAGAAGTGAATATCTTTGTTCTGCTGCTCCCAGATGAGAATAACCCAAAACCATCCAGTTCCCTTTGCGTGAACATCCTATCCCACCCAGGAGAGGAGACAGAAGGAGACCTGGGCTTTTTGCAAGGCAATGGAGACAGCCAGTACACACCCCTCTGCATGCTGGGACAGCACAACAGGCAACTGTGACCTCAGGACAGGAGTTAGTCCTCATTTTACCACCACACTGGAGATCAAAGCCAATGAAACATCAAACCTGGGTCAGGCTTTACCCAATGTTTGCTTTACACAGGTCTGAAGTGCATCTGAAGAGATAATAAGATTTGTTTGTTCTTATAAGGCTGTATTATTTGTTATTAAAAAGGAGTTTGAGCACATTTGGAGACCAGAGGAAAAGGTACAGCACCAGACTGCACTTCATAAGCAGAATGTTGCATTTACATCTTTCAGATATGGAAAAGCACAGGAGCCCACATGTGTAAGGAATCGTTACTCAGCTCTCAGAATCACAGCATGATCAGAGCAAACCATGAGAAAAGACAAAGGCAGCCCCACCCTCCCCCCTCACTGGATAATAAACAAGACAATATTAGACTTTCAATCAATACTGAAAAGCACAAATACATTATTTTGATTAATCATTTGAAAGTTTCCTACTGAGGGGAAAATAAACTAGTCATCAATCAAAAAAATGAGAAAGATTTAAAAAAGAAATCATCAAATGGCTTAATACAATAAAAATAAACTCTCTGGAAACGTCCAACATAAGGACATCATCCAAACAAAAAGGTAGTGTTCGAGTGCTCTTTGATATTATAATGTCCTTTGCAAGATGTCCTATGTCCCCTGATGGTTAGCCAGCTGGTTAATTTCATATCACAGTAAAAGTCACTGAATCTCTGAAAATGAAGGCAAAATGCAATTGCAGCGTGCTTGGTTTCCATTCTTCTCCCAAGACCTCAGTGGCAGAGCTGCAGGAACCTTGCCAGGTTCCCTTACAGACATCTGACCAGGTTTTACACTCTGGAATCAACACCTGTGTGTTTTGATGGGACAACTTTGGTGCTTCGTTTTGAACCAATTTTTCATGGATCCAGTTCTCAGGACAAACCTTTGGCCCATGGAAAGGTCTCATTAGATCCAGGTATATCGTCACCAGCCATGGAGCTGGCAAAGGGTCTGGAGCACAGCTCTGATGAGGAGTGGCTGAGGGAACCAGGGCTGTTTAGCCTGGAAAAAGGAGGCTGTAGTGTGGTGGGGGTTGGTCATAAAGGTCTTTTCCAACCAAAACAATCCTACAGCTCTAGCCTCAAATCCTGTGTACCTATCTCCACTCTCCAAACTGCCCTCAGGTACTTGCCCTTTGTTGTCAACGGTCTGTCATGACATCTTCCTCCAAATTCACTTATGCACATGAACCCTGTGATTTGTTCTGAGGTCCACAGAGCTTCGTGGCAGACTCCAAGTGAAGCCAGACTGGATCAAACACATAAAAAAAGCCCAAGCCGCTTTTGACCATCAGTCTTCTCCTTGTCACACAGTACTTCACTCAGTACCATCTGCCACATCCTCTGTGATTTGGGATGCAGTCCTCCAATAAGATTCACCTCCACCTCTGACTCATAAGTCACCAGAAGTGCTCTCCATAGACTCTGTCCCAAACACCTGACTTCACCAACTGCACCAAGCCCAGAAACTGGACTCATCAGACTCTCTGAACCCTACGAGAAGTCCTTGCGTGAATAACACAAACTGATGCAGCTCAAAGAGTTTACCACACGTAAAACAAATAGATTTGTTTGTGCTAAAACAAGTATTAGTATTGCTTGTGCATCTCTGCCATTAGTGCAGATACAGATCTGCAGGGCAGTGAATCAGCTGAAGCCGGGGAAATGGCCCATGTTTTGCATTTTGATCTGCAAACAAGCTGTAGCTCACGACTCCGCTCTGCCATTTCCACTGCTGAGCCAGATCCATCAACGGAACAACTGGGAAGTGCCAGTTGCTCCCCTCTCCCCCTCTGCTGTAAATCTCCTCTGTGAATTATGGGAGACTTCACATTTAAAAGAGCCAATTAGAAAATATGGATGTTCAAGGTATACTAGCGCTGTTTACCTAAAATTGATTAAAGACTGGCACAAATAACTCCTCCATCATCTGTCCCAAGGGTGCAAATATAAACACTGCCAAATGTTTGTTTTCACTTCCAGGAGTAGATTGAAATAACAGTGCTCATAAACAGCACTTCAGGGAATAAGGGTTCAGTTTGGGGGGTTGCATCCTCCGTGATGCACAGACGTTACTTGAAGTTTATCTTTATTGAGCTCTGAGTGTGATACGGTAAAAGGAAAAAGAAGTGGTAAAACTTGTGTTAAATGAGCTGCAATGCAGCTGCTCAGACACCAGATTGGAGACTCACAGTTATCCCACACAGCACTTTCTGGAGTGCCCCTTACCCTGTGTGGTGGCTCTCCCAGGGAGACAGGAAAGGGACCAAAATTCAAGATGAAAAAATCTCTAACGGAGACACATCATCATCCTGCACTGTAATGCCTCTTAGGGTACTCTGGTCTTGATGACTCTCACGTTTAAGAAGCTCTTTTGGTTCTACCATATTAGTTTTCAAAGTCTTCTGATCTCAATAGTACTTGTAAGTCGGACTTGCTGGAGTAACTTCACTGGTGTCACAGTGTAACTGTACGTAAGTGCCTGCAGCTGGCAGATCTGACTATACATTTCTTCTCCAATTATGTTTATAATCTACTACCTGTGATCTCCTTTGATGTAATTTTTTCCTTCCTGATGTCCATATAAAATCCACTTCCACACATTTAAGTGGCTGTTTTGAGGTTCCTTGAATAGAGTTTTGATCCAAACTGAAAGCCGTGCACAGAGAACTGGGAGATGCAGCACAGCTCCCACCAGGAACTCTGTACTCGCATTTCTAAACAGCATTTAACTTCTCAGCCAACATATTTTAGGTTCACAATTTCTACCAGGAACTGGCTTTTCTAGCCAGCACAACCCCTGTGGGATACGAGTAGCTTGGCTGGATCTTCCCAAGGCAAGAGCCAGGGAGCCGGCGGCAGCGCTGTGCTTAACTCAGCAGCAGCCTGCGGAGAGAGCGTAAGAAACTGGGAAGAACGAGACAGACCCCAGTCAAATCCACAGTGGTTAACCAGGCTGTGTGGGGACACCCCCAGGGACAAGCTGCAATAAAACAATACTCCTTGGGCTTGGTTTAGCACCAGGGAAATGCATGAGAATGCAGCAGCAGGGGATGGGGGACCGGGTGCCGTGATCGCTGGATTGAGTCCGCTCCTCTTTGGTTCCTGATGGCCTGGTTCCAAAGAAATCAGTATATTCTCTAATTTACAAAGTGTCACTGAGGAAAAAACAAACCCAAGTGTGTCCAGCAGCTGCAGGAAATAAAACCTGCAAGAGGCTCAAATAAAGTGGATTAGTTCTTGCTTATGTGGAAGGGAGACGAGGCAGCTCGAGCGGTGCCAGAGAGCACACGATCCTCCTCAGCGCTGCAACACACACAAACTGCTATCAAACAGCTTGTGAAATTCATCAGGAACTGGCTGACTCCCTGGAAAACACAGCCAGTGATGTTACCCCACCATGACTGCGCCCCAGTGGCTCTGCACCACGGCTCCACAACCAGGAGGTGCCTGTGAATGACCAATTCCCTGGCTCAGACTCCAGGCGGTGCCTCCAGTGCCAGTCACTGTCTCATGGGTGTTCAAGAACCAGCACTGGAATTGCTTTAAACCCAAAATGTAGCAAGGCCAGAAGGAGAACCCCGATATGTGTATCTCCACCACTATAATCTTGGGTTTCAAAGCACCGTTTTAGCTGTCTGGGGGAAATAATGGAGTGGAAATCTGGTTTAAGTACTGTGCTTTGATTTTATCCAGGAATACAGATAATCAATCTCTGGCCTGAAAGCTGTGGATTACAAAATGTACCAGAGCAAATGGGAATTTTATTGGCTCAGAAATAAACATGAAGGGGCAGGCGTACAGATGACCTTGGGGGGATGGATGGCGGTGATGGAGAAGAGGCAGCCAGTGGTGTTTGTTAATTATCCAATGCATCTTTCCAGGGAGGAACCCCAGCTTCTGAACTGCAAACCAGCCACCCCTGGCACTGGGGTGTGACCCACGGGGGTGGGCTGAGGTGGCTCAGAGAAGAGTGACTGGTGGCCACTGCCAGGAGACCCCTGCATGGCACGTGGGCCGGGCACAGAGGGCCATGTGTGGAGCAGAAGGCTTGCTGAGGCGCTGTTTTCCCATAACTGATACAGGACCACGGCTCTGCCACAGCATTCAGACCAGGTTCAGGTTCACACTGCTCAACTCACTGTCCTCTCCTCTCCAGGCAAGGTTTAGGATGGTCTCCAACACTCTGAAAAAGTGAAAGCCAAGTAGCAGAGGTTTGGTTACTACTCTAGGGCTTAACAAGCATCTTCAAACTAAGCAAAATAACGCAACCCCCTTTGTCCCAAAGCTGGCAGCAGAACCCTTCCAGGATTCCCAGTGCTTGAGCCCATTGTCCTGAGGTGGTGTTGGCTGCTGCCTGGCTGACAGCTCCGGGGTGGGAGCTCTCCTCCACACATCTAGAGCACAGGACAGCTGTGACCTCTCCTTCAGACGCTGCTCCTTCTAAAGGTCCTTCCCTTTCCTCCAAAGGCCCGTATCTCTGCCCGTGGGTTTCCCATTTTGAGGGCAGACCAGCTGCTCACACCAACAAAACCAGTTCTTCAGAGGAAAGGAACTCTCTAATCCTGCCCTCAGGTTCCCCACTTTACCAGGACAGAAATCTCCCTCCAGGTTCATGTCCAGACTATCTGACCTCCCACATAAAACTTCAGCAAGCTTCTTAGGAGAGCAACGTGCAGCCAAGCCAGACCTTGTGAGACATTGCCTCAACAAGGTGCTGAACAGGGAACTGAACCCTCAGGAGAATTCAAGGTGGTTCTGATGCTGTTGTTGCCCTTCAACAAATGGTGGCAAGCTGCCCTGTTTGTCACCTGTGTGTCGTGCTGTCTCTGTGCATACTCCTCAACATTGGTTCTTCAGAACACAAAATCAAGCCAAACTAAGCCTGTCCTTAGGAAAGACATTGTCCCCTCCAAGCATCCTCGTGTCTTTTTGCCCTGAAAAGAATGAAGGGCCAAGGCATGCAGTGAAACTGTGGAGGGTGTTGCTGCAAACGTCCACCAGGTGAAAGATCCAAACTGCAGTTTGCAGCCACAACTCCTTGTGACATGTGAGCTGGGGACTCTGCCACCGAGGATGCTCCATACCTGCTTCAGTGCCTCCTGCCCTTCCTCAGGAGCTGGCTGCCACCTGCTGCAGTGGCACCACTGCCACCCTCAGCGAGGACACACAACGAAACCACAGGAGATCTTGTTCACTCCTGTACACATGGTTCCCACTTCACACACACTCTGTGGCATGTGATAAACCCCTCGTGAACCTCAGTGTTCAAACCTGTCTGATATTAAAAAGGCTTTTGAAAAATCATTCCCCTCCTCAAAAAAAAAATTCTCAGCACTGGGTTGTTTTTTTTTCATGAAATAGCTTTTTTCTTCCTTTTCACTGTAATACAATATGTTATTCAAGAGCCAAAGAGTTGTCAGTTTTTATGTTATGATAATCTTCTCAAGCATCCAATTTTGTTCTGCTTTTCCCTTCATGCTGTCACTCACATTTCAGCCTGTCACAAAAGAAGATGTCTGAATACATTAATTACAACTTGTTAGACCTCCGTATAGTTAATGCTATTGAGGAAACCAAATCACTTGGAAAATAACTGAAGGGAAACAGTTGCTGGTCCTGCAGAATTTTGATGCATTGCACATCAAAGCTGGAGCTGTGCAAGAAACAAAAATTATTATTACAGAGGAAAAGAAAATCAAATACAACCTGATCCTCTACCCTTGGAGTATTTTCTGAATGCATTACAATATGTATTTTCTATCCTGGAAAGAGCAGTTGAACTCCTTTCACATCTTACCTTCTTTTATGGTGTAATTACAAATGCCAGTGCTGAAATTACAGTATAAAAACTTCCTGCAGCTACCAAGAGATCCCGTTCTAAGGCCCACTCACACCATCACAGCAACGGTGATGGGGCCATTAAGGGGAGTCAAAGCTGTTTCTGCTGGGTCTGAGAAGAGGAGCAAGTTGTCCTGGGAGTAGTAATGGGAAGGACTCACAGGGTTACCCCAACAGGGGTTTGCCAGCCGCAGGCACCACACGGGGTTAAGCAGACACTGTGTAACCGCTGTGTGTACAAACAAAGGCTTTGTTTTGTCAACTGAGAGCCTGCAGCGACAGCAGCAGTAACAGCTCAAGGTAAATAAACACGGAGAGCAGCTAACAGGGAGTGTGTCCCTTTAGCTGCTCTCCTTGGAGAGGCAGCGCTGCAGAAGGTCCCAGGAGAACATCCCTGCAGACTCTGCTTGAGCAGAGATGATGTCACCCCACGGAAACTTCGTCAGCATCACACAAAGTCCTCACCCTCAGAAGCAGGCAAACACTTCCCAAATCCAGCTCTGCTGCCTTCCTACCTTAAAGACACTTCATTCCTCTGACAGGTGGATGAACAGTCCACATATTTAATCACAGCAGTGGTGGGGAAAGACAATGAAATCTTCCTAGCTTTGAAGAACTTATCTGAATGAGTGAGACTAACAAAACCACCTCTGGGTGATGCTGATCTTGTCTGCTTTCTCACAGAGGGAGGAGTCTGTGAGTTGTCCCTGTTGAAAGATCCACCCTAATAATCTGGACACAGAGAGATTCATGCATCAGGATTTTATCAGCAGTTCTGTGACATCGCTGCTGGAGCCAACAAGTTTCAAGCATATTCCAGTGCACACTCTGTGACTGGATGTTAAACGTGTCACTTTGCCTTCAAACACCATTTGATGTAAGAAATTGTTAAGCCATGCAGAGTCTTCATCATCTCTAGAGCTCCAGCACAACCTCAGCAGAAGGTTCAAATTCACTCGGCTCCATCCAGCCAGAGAAAAGTAACAGCACAGCTCATTCTCCAGGGCCTGCTCTCCCCAGTCACATTCCAGCATTCACCTGTGGTGGGCAGCTCTGGGCTTTCCTGAAATCACACCTGAAACCCAGCTCTAGGCATTCAAATCCCTCTTTCCTTCCCACTTTGAGGAAACAGCCAAAAGTTGAGTTCATGGATTTCTTTACACACCCAGTTTACACACAGCTTGGCTGGCAAATAGGTGGCCTACACACACAAAACATTTCTCTCGAGGACCATGTTTGAGTCTCTCTTCAGTGGTGGCCCAAGGGGAAGAATGGACAAAGTCCAGGAAAGTGCTCAACTTCCATTTGCTCTTGGCAGCAAAACGTTTGAGAAGACTTAGGAAGAAATCCAGTGCACACCCTTGCCCTTAGAGAACAACTCCAGCCACCGTGGAGACTTCTCTCTCAGTAGTAAGTGCTCCTAAAATCCACAGAACCTGCTCAGGCAGATAAAAGCTAAATGCTAAAAATCATTTCTTCTCACAAGTGAGACAGAGCTCAGGCTTTGGACATGAACCTGGGCTGGAGCAGGCACAATCCCACAGTCCAAAGGCTCCGACTCAGCAGATCAGTGAGTTGAGCCTTGGTGGTCTGAGAGGCCACAGCCCCCCGTCCTTCTCCCAGTTCAAACTCATCTACAGAGTGGCAAAATGGGAGGATTGGGCACCATTCAGGTTGTGCTGTTTGCACAATACCTACCAGACTCAGCAGACAGCTGGAATAGCCCCTGCATGAGCTGTCAGAGCTCACCTGAGCTTGCAGAAGCCCACACCCTTTTAGACACCCAGAGACATCTGCTTCAGAGTACTCGGCCTGGCCCATGGGTTCCTGAGGAACAGAGTCCTCTGCCTGCTGGAGGTTTATACCTCCCTCCTTTTCCCTCCAAGGTGGTAGTGAGACCGAGGTGTGGCACTGACATGGACTCTATGTTGGTGGCACTGGTGGAGCTGGGGATAGATGGGCTTATCCCAGGTGCCACACGGAACTGGGATGAGCCTTGGCCTCACTCAAGCAGCTTTTCTGGTATTTGCAGTGGAGGTACGTGCTCAGAGTACTAACAAGGGTGCAGGGACAATCATCACGTCCCTCCACCAAAATGCCCTTTAGGTGACAGCCTGTTCTCTCCTCAGCTCTCCCAACCGTAGCACTGGTACCTTTACGCTTCCCAACTTCCCCCTCACCCCCGTTTCTGTTAAATCACGGCTTCCTCGGGGGGAGGGGAGAGGCACAAAAGCAGAATAACAATGAAGGGGAGAGCTGTTCCCTCAGACTCCCCTCAGTCTCACCCAGTGATACATAAAGAGCAAAGACAGAACTGGGCTCGAAGCTGAAGACTCCAGTGAGTAACTTACAAGCCAAAAACTTGCCCAAAGTCACCCAGCAGGTCAACAACACAACTGGGAGAAGCACTTGACTCTCTCATCGGAGAAACGACTTAATGTGAGTGTCTGAAGGGTTACCTGCATCCCAGACCAGGCTTAGCTGAAGCCTCATCAGACAAGAACTACAGCAGGGAGGGTGCCAGCAGTGTGATTCCTCCCTGTGATCCAGAGCACTGTTCCTACTGAACTGGGGAGGGGGAAATCGCTGAGCAAATTGGCACCAGAAGGTATTGCCCAATTTAACTGAACAGATGTCAAATAGCCATTAGCATTACAATGATTAGTAAACTGGAATTACGTGTTACGGGTTTAGTGCCTTAGATTAAACATTAACCTGTCTTAATTAAATTGCATCTCAGTAATTGATTTCACAGTGCTGAACTGTAAATAACAAATTGCAGATGATCTGGGGTTCTATCTAGCAGGATAACGTGGATCAGCCTTTACACACTGCATTGTCTCCTCCCCTCTGTCCCTGTTGACGGGACTTGCTCACCCTGTTTCTTTTACACAGACACATAACTTTCTCTGACTTTACAAGTGCATTTTATCACTGCTGCTGGTTTTCTTCTGCCTCTGGTATCTTCTCCCCACTGCAAAGCTTCTTTCCATGTGCAGAACCACAACCATTTGCTCTACTTGCACAGCCCTGTAGCTACTGATCGTGTACAACAGGATGGGGCTGGGGCAGCAAACAGGCCTAAGGCACAGCAACACAGACTTAGCTACTCCTGCACTGTGTAACAACAACTACTTCAACAGAAGGACAACATCATTACAACAGTTTAATTTTCTTTTGGCAGCACCATTCAATATAAATACATTCAATGAGAGCAGAGTAACCCAATACTGATCCACTCAGTATTTCAATACAAAATTCAGGTTCTTCTCTAATTAAGGGACTGACAGATGATCTGTGTCAATTATATCCTTTAGAAATAAGGATTAAGAGCAAAAAGCAGAAGTTTGGGGCTAGATGGCAAGGAGGGATGACTAGGAGGGGCAGGGTGAACTGCTCTTAGTCTGGACCTCAGAGCCAGATAGCTCTCGAAGAGCTGCCAGCCTTCCAGCAGCAGGAAGATACAAAATGAGGGTGGACAAGAGGGAAATTGGAAAATGGGGTTAGGAGATATGATGAGTAAGGGGTCTTGGGAAGCTAAAGCACAAATAAGAACTACAGCAACACTACAGCTGCTGTATGGTGGGCTTGTCCCTCCAGAAAAGCTGCCAGTCCTAGGACACACTAAGCTTAATGTGATCCATAAAAAGGTGAGGAATTGGTTGAAACACACTGTCATACCATCTGCCCTGGTCCTGTGGCCCAGCACGAGTATTTGTGATGGCCACTCATGTGAGTGAACCCTTCTGCGTCTGAGCAAGCCACGCTGCTAAAGCCAAGGGCTAAAGGAGAGGACATTTGGAGAACATCCCATAGGCCTGTGTTTGGTGTGTGCCACATATCCCCAAGCTTTGTTTCTGAAAAGGTCTTCTACTGATCTGTGTCAGGCAACCTTAGCAGGAGCAAACGCTCTCAGCACTGGCCTGTAAGCTCTGCTGATGGCATTAGCCTCAGAACACCACACTAATTATTCAAAGGTTATTAATGTTCCTTCTCCCTGCAGCAGCAGACTCAAAGTAAGCCTCCAAATCTTGTTTTTCTCCACTTGCAAGTAACAGGAGCAGAATCTAGTGGCTTCCTCAGAAAAGCACCTCTGAGGAAGAGGCAGCACCAACAACCCTCCATTAGCAGACCATGAGCCGTGTTCTCCTCAACGCCAGATGAGAACGAAGCACCTCCTGTCACAGACCCTCACGGGAAGCAAGGCATCTTTTTCTCTTCTTTCTCTCCTGTAAATGATTTATAGCTGCATTACTTCAAATCCTCCCCTTGTCTCTACACTTGGGCTTCTACTGAGTTCCTCACAAGTGCCAGATGGCCATCGCACCCCACCGCACGGTTGGCACTCGGGAGGGAGAGATCAGACACACTCGGCCAGAAGATCACATGAAGGTGCTGCAGGGATCCCAGCACTCCAAACTAGAATCTAGCACCAAGTCACACTGCCTGGATGCTCCCACTCTGGACTGTGGAGCCAGAGAGAAATAGTTTCCTGGCACGCTGAGACTACAGTCAGCCTCGGGGCTTCTCTATTTGCTTACAGCTGTAGGGTGCCGGGTTGCCTGGTGTCCTGCTTTCAGCAGGGATGGAGTTAACTCTCTCCCCAGCAGCAGGTTAGTGCTGTGGTTTGGGTTTAGGATGAGAATAACATTGATAACACACAGATGGTTCAGTTGTTGCCAAGCAGACAAAGGCTTTTCAGCTTTTTACACTGCCAACACAAAGGAGGTGGCACCCCAGGAACTGGGAGGGGACACAGCCAGGAGAGCGAACCCCAACTCCTAAAGGGATATTCCATACCATGCAGCATCATGTTCCATATAGAACAGGGAGGGAGGGGGGTGTGAGAGGATGCTCAGGAGCCAGTTGAGCATCAGCTCTGGGTGGTGAGCAACTGTGCTGCACATCACTTGGAGTGCATCTTATGTTACTATTATCAATTTTTTTTTTCCTTTTCTGTCCTCTTAAACTACCTTTATCTCAACTTAGGAGTTTTACCTTTTTTTTTTCATTCCTGATCCTCTCCCTCATCCCACCTGGGGAGTGAGCTGACAGCTGTGTGGCTGTTTTAGCTTCCTGCCAGGTTACACCATGACACCCTGTCACATCACTGTAAGCATGATTAATAACTGCACTGAATAAGCAACCAGTAATGTACTTGGGAAGAAAACACAGACCTTTGATTTTTACTGTTGTTAGGCTGCTGAACTGAGACAGCTTCTGTCCTGCAGGTCATTTCTAGGACCTGTCTCCTGGATTTAATCCTAAATCCCCTTCATACACCTCTAGTAGAATCAGCACCCTTCCTCCTAGGCTCTGGTTTGCAAAACCAGTACAGACACTCTGCGTGGTGGTGGCATGTTACTACCTCGAATGACTCCTGTTACACAATTAAGTGACACGCAGAGTGATGTGAATTCCTGTTTTAATAGACTTCCATCGTCTAATGTCCATGTCCATAAAATATTTAGACCTCCCTGTCACTGCGCTGGTGGTGCAGGAGAACAGACATGCACAGAAGGGAGATGGCCATGTCCCAGTGCTCCAGTATAAACCCACTGAGCTTCCCTTCCCCACTCGCCCTCACATCAGGAAGGGACCCCAACTTTTTCACTTACTTCACAGAAGATATTCCTTGGCCCCAGTCTCCAAGGTGGAAATGTGGAGGCTGCTGAGCAGCAGTGAGCTTACTGCATACAGGTTTCCCCAAGCACAGATGAAGATTTTATTAGCTCTGAGATGGCAAGGCCTGGTTATTTATACTCTCTGCCCAGCTACTCTTAGCAATTAGGATTCTTCCCTAGCATAAATGTCTTTATCATTCTGCATTTCCCAACTGGGTACGTGCTCATCACGCAGCTCTGAGTTGTTTATTCCACTCTGAACTTTTATACCATTATATTTTGTCCCACAATGCACATTTCTTGTTGTTTCTAATGAGTAAACATGGAATACAGCTTCTTGTAGAACAAGCAAGGACTGATCCTCAGGTGATGAGAGGCAAAATTCTCTGCCTACAGCCATTTATATCCACTGGCAATCTAGCAGATAACACTGCAATGCCTGATTTGCAGACCAACAGTTGATGGTGATGATCTCCTGAGTCTTTAAAGGATGCATATCTACTAGTTACAGTTCCAGCAGAAAGCTCAGGAGGGAGGAAGAGTAATTGGGGAGCTGCCTGGGACAGCACAAAGCTTGATAACAGGTCTTGGATTGAAGCACACAGGATCCAGCAGAAAGTGTACCTGAAAACAGGCAGGTAACCTGCAGGGTGGCTGGGCTGGGAGACCAGGAGCCTGCAAACCCTCGGCCACATCTCCAGTCCCACTCCCAACAAAGCACCAGGCTCCACTAAGCAAAGATGGATGAGCTAGAAATCACTGGCAACCCAGTACAGTGAGGCTTGAGTCAGACCAAACTGGGAGTTAATGGTGATTTTCAGACTGAGTGTGAACAGGGCAGAGCTGGGATGCCAGGCACATCAACACAGAGGCTGGTGAGCAGTGTGGGCAGCCAGCTTCTCACCACCCAGGGGCATGGCCACAAGCAGCAGGGAAGGAGGGGAGGAAAGGGCTGGAGGGGCAGGACAGGGACTTTCTACTGTGATGATATGGGTACAGACCCAGGGAGCACCCACCAACCACCCCAGCCTCTGGCACAGTGCTGGAGAAACACACTCAAAGGAGCAGGAGCTGCCCAGCTCCAAGGAAGAACACGGCCCTACCCCAGGCAGCTCTGTGAGAGGGCACCAGGGACCACACACACACTGTCCCCAAGTGCTTATTCTTGGGAACAGCGACAGACACTCCAGTGACTCCTGGCACGCTGTACCTGGACCTGTGCAGTGAAAGGTGCCACTAGAGAGTGTCTTTTAAAAGTCACTTGGGCAGCACTTTGATCATGTGTCAAGTTGCTTTTGGTTGTACTGTCACACCTGTCATTTGCATCGGGGTGTTTACCTGCCATCACGTACACACATGTAGGGGGTTAAAAGCATCAGAAAAATTAAACCACCACAGATTAAACAGGTTTGACTGTGACAGTTTGGATGTCTTGTTTGTTTTTAATTAGGAATCTAGATCATTAATGCAAAATATCCTGTTGCTGTCCCTCCACAGAATAATAAGTTCAGTTTTCTGGCTGTGAGTAAGCAAGGGAAAGGTGGTGTAGACTACAACTGGTTCTCTGGGCACGCTAAAACCGAATCGGGATGTTCTTACTCTCCCCCGTTTTACATCATCTATTATTCAGCCCAACTCCCACTGCAATCAATAACTGGTTTCACTTAAGGAGCAAACAAAAACCAACAGTGCTGATCTCATCCACTTGTGGATCTTCTTCCATCAGAGCGGATCCAACCGGACACGGTGATGCTCCCACTGCCGCGTAGTGACCTTTGCAGTCCTTCTACACCATCCAGAAGGACTGCAAAGGTCACTATGCAGCACAACTGAACCCCAAGCCTTGCTTCACATCAGCACAAATGATTATGAAGCTGTCAGGTAATTATCTGCATGGTCTCCTGATTTCAGTAAAGCCCTGCAGAGATGATGTCAGATACCTCAGCCCCTGTGGCCCACCCATCGCTCGTCCACCACCAGCCCAGGGAGCGACGTCACATCGGGTCTCAAAGGGATCCTGGGCCAGGAGGAGCAGTGCACAGCAATGCACCCAGCACAGCCTGGCATCATCAGTGCCTGGGTGACCTTCACACCTTGTCAGCACCCCTGGGACCAGCACAGTCTTATCTCCAACCCACCTTGGCGGTGCCACCCACAAGCTGCTCCACACACCACCATAACTCGTAATTTAGGATAACGGGCAGTTGGAATTAGCTCTTCTCTGTGTCCAAGGAGAAATTCCTACAAGTAGCCAGCAGTGTGCCAAGGTGGCCAAGAGGGCCAATGGCATCCTGGCTTGGATCAGGAACAGTGTGGCCAGCAGGAGCAGGGAGGTGATAATCCCCCTGTATTCTGCACTGGTGAGGCCTCACCTTGAGTACTGTGTCCAGTTTTGGGCCCCTCATTTCCAGAAGGACGTTGAGGTGCTGGAGCGTGTCCAGAGAAGGGCAATGAGGATG
>VXBZ01012860.1:288631-338429 GCA_013399135.1 Heliornis fulica | reverse complement strand
TTTTTTTTAAGTCATTAAATGATTGAGACGATAAAAGAATGAAGGATCTGACAGATTAAACAGTTCTTGAGGAGACATGTCAGCTTCAATAATGTTAAAGCATGAGAACTGTCAAGCTTTCAGAATAGGAAAGATCCTATCGTTAGAAAACAAGGTTCTACTAATTGGCATGCATGAAAATCCAAATTGAGGCTAAAAACTCAGTGATTAAAGGCTCTTTCTGATTATGGGTATTTGAAAGCAACTCCCTCTGTAACACCAGGCTCCCGTTGGGGGGGACAGGCAGAGCTGCCTGCTGCTCCAACATCCAGGCACCATCAGCAGCCTCCCCTGAAGATAAACTTTCAGGCCTGGGTGGCCTGGGGTGCTGTGGCTTTTCCATCTGACTGAATGATTCCATAATTACCAACCTGGTGGGGAACACCTCAGCCCACCAGAGATGCTCCATGTATTTTCAAGAAGATAAAGACCACGCTTCAAACCAAAGCTGGAATGGTGGCTTCAGTGACTGGTCCAGCTCCCATCAGCTCTTTAGGGATGACCCTGGCTTTGTACAAGGTTTTGCATATGTAAAAGCTGGAGGTACCCTGCCAAACTGACCTGGAGATTTTAGCAGGGTTTCAATGGGAGTTACCTGTACTAAAACACAGATTCACAGAACTGTAGGGGCTGGAAGGAACCTCCAGAGCCCATCGAGTCCAACCCCCTGCCAAAGCAGGTTCCCTAGAGCAGGTCACACAGATCAGCATCCAGACAGGTCTTGAATATCTCCAGAGAAGGAGGCTCCAATGTGCATGCACAACAGATGTGCATGTTAGTGGTCTCTCCAACTCTGAGGATGGCCAAGAGGCACATGTGTTTGAGATGCAGGAATGCACCAGAGCTCCAGGGGCCACCCAGATAAGCCACCACTGCTGCACGATTGAGCTGTGAAAGGCACTGCTCAATGGACACCTGTGACCAGTCCATACCACTGACTCTGAGGAGTCATTCACAACCAGCCTGCAATATCCTAACAACAGCAGCTACTCTCTGGACACATGTCCTTTGATGGTGGGGCTCTGGAAGTGACACAAGTCTCATGAAACCTCACAAGTCTTGAATAGAATTGAAGAAACGTGAGTCTTGAGCACTAACTTGAGTCCGTTTCCACATCAACACCCAAATTCCTACAACCCAGCTGAGGAGGAAGACAAAATGGATATACTGTGTTTAAAAACCAGCCCATGGGGGAACACTAAGGTACCAAATCTCCAACCAAGTGTAAAGCAACACTGAACCACCAAGGACAACTTAGAAATGATGCTACCTACCCACCCACCTGCTGAGCATGTGTCTGAACATTTCCTACATCGTAACATAAGGGAAAGCTTAAGAAACTGCCAATTTAATAGCAAGTGGATATCTTCATTTTCATGGGCTGCATTTATCTGCTTGCCAAATAATCTGACAGAACACTGATCTATCAAAGGAGAGTATCTGCACAAATAACTGTACCCAGATGCCATAGGCGTTAATAACAGGTCTTAATTTTGGGAGAGAAAGGACTTTAAGCATCTGATAACCATCCAAACCTTTGTAAGGAGTATTTGAGCCAAGCCAGATTTCAAAGCATTTGACATACTGCACATGAATTCCTCTGTACACTGAGGAAGGTCCCCTAGAACTGAACATAAGAAACTTTGTTCCTCACTGTAGCACAGAAGTTCACAGAATTCAGGATGAGATAAACTGAGCCCACAAGGTACATTGCTGGGCAGTTCTCCAAAACAAATGGTATTTGGTAATGGGGAGTTTCTGAAGGAAAACTGGCAATGACTGGCTAAAAGGTACCAGTGAAGGTACAGGCAAAACCCTTTCTGAGAGCACAGGGAGGGAAAAACTGAACATAACTGAAGACACCATGAGATAAAAGCATCTGACTCCAGGCCAGACTCAGTTTGTTCAGACCAATGTCAACAGCCAGCCACTCCCACAAGCCCACCCATGCCCAACACCCAAGGGCTCTGCTGGCCTCGAGCACGCTGCACCTCACCTTGTCCTTACCAGCCCTTGATGCACAACCTCTGCTCTGGAGTGTTATTCACCAGATTTCCAGTGCAATTCCATCACACCAGTTTCATACCACTAACTCCACCTCAGTCAGGTCCATAACCCAGAGAGTGTATTAACTCTCCGAGCTGTACATACACAATTAAACACAAAGTGTTGGCTCCAAAACATAAAGACAGGCCTGAGTAATAAAAATCCAAAGTGGCTTTCTGGGAGATGCCTCCTCTCCCAGGATAACACTACCAGGTCAACAGAGTGCTAGAAGAGTAATTTCATTTGTCATTGCTGTATTTACCAAAGCTGACTTTCATGGAGAAGAGCATTTCACAATGCACGTCAGGCTTTATTAATCTGATTTTCCTGTTCCTCTCCAAAGATATTTAATGCTTTAGTAATGATCAATATACTTGCTCTGATGATAAACAAAGACAAATGAGCCTGTGCAGCCTGGATGGTATTTGTAATTACCACCTCTGTAGGCATTCAATTACATCTGATGAAAGGGTGACAGAGTCTCCTCGTCTCTCTGACAGAGATGCATTTGCGGCGGGCGCTTGGCACGCGGCCGTCACTGTGCTGATTCCCTGCACAACGCTCAGCTCCCTGCTGCTGGCACAGCCTGGTGTGTCTGTATCAAACAGATGCCAGGACATCGTTCCTCAGGGCATTTCAGAGGCCCATCACTGCCCAGCCACCAGGCAGGGTCTCCCTGGGGCCGATGGATCGATGCATCGACATCCCGACCCGAGGAGGCTGCGGCAGAACAAGGCAGTGCCGCTGCCTGGCCCCAGCTCTGAGACATTCCTCAGGCTGGACAGACTCCAGGTAGCAAAACACAGGAGCTGGACTGCTGTGTCCTCCCTGCTCCATGAAAGCACTCAGGCCTGGCTGGGAAAGGGGACAGTGTCCTGAAGAGACACTGTGCCCTCCCCTCGCTGCACATCCACTGGGAACAGGGGAGCAGGCAGGACACAGAAACCCTCTGTCTTCCTCTGGCAGGACCGGTGACACCCCGGCAGCCCCCACCACCCACCTCTCAAAGTAAACCTACAGCAGGGAAGGTGAAGCTGAGAGATGTCCAGCATCTCCCCCTCACATGCACAGAGCCACAGCCTCGTGACAGGCTCAGCCAGACTGAAGGAGACCCCTCAGGGTACGGGTGTAACGACCACGCAGCCCCGGAACACCGATGCTCTACATGATGAGCTGTGTTCCAAAAAATACACAGCCACACAACATCAGGTAAAACACGAGTTACAGGCTGCTCCCCAGTTTGTATCCTAGCTGTTGGGGCCCTTTAGGGCCAATTTTCATTCCATATTACCCAAGCTCATTAGATAAACTTTATAAATTGTGTAAAATTGTTACGACCTCGCTTTATGGGTTGAGGTGTGGCTTTCCTTTCCCTGCTCTCAGCTGTTCATGAAAACAATCACAGAAATAAATGCACACACGTTGGTTTCCACAGCTCTTCTTGACTGTATAATAATTAGCAAAAAATATCTGGAGGAAGAAATCTGATGCTCAAGAGTGAAAATGTGGAGCTTTGCTCCGATCCTTCACAGAGAGAACCCGCAGCACTGTCCTGAGCAGAACTCACCGCGTGGCACCGGGCGGTGTCCGTAACCCCCTTCCCTCCAGAGGGGCAAGTTAGGCCTAAAAGACCAGAATGCCAACCTGGCACCGTACAGGCCATCACTCTTCTACTCTTGGATTACCAGGACACCCCAGAAGCTGTTCCAAACCTCCCTCTCCAGGGTCCTGTCATGGCCAGCCCATGCCATGGCATCCAGCCGCGGTAAACCCATCGCTACCAGCAGCGTGACATCTTGTTACCCTCCATTATGAGTGAAAAATGCCCCAGTGCCATCACTGGGCACTTTCATGACAAGATCTCTGTGTGCTGCACACACCAGTGCATGTGTGAGCACAGCAGAAAACACGACTGCATTTACTGTAGGGCCTGTCAGCACTTTCCCTTTCAGCACAACATCCAGCACCAGCCACACGCGTTACTGCAGTCCGACACGAGGCACCATTCAGGCGGTTGAGGTTTCCTCCGTGTGCTAGATCATCTGGAGCCTTTTAAGTACATTTGTGCTTCCATTACACAGATAACACACAGCAGAGTGTCTGATGTCCTTGGATCTTCTCTAGGAGAGAGCAAAATCCAGCATTACCGTTACTCAGAAGACAGCATCAGTGTTTGCAGACTCTCATTACAATGACCACGATTCTTTACACACATGTGCCAGAGAGCCAACTTCAAAAGATGCCACCAGCTCTCAGCAGCTGAGGATGCAGACTCAAGATTTACAAGATATACAAGACTTTCTTGTATATTCTAAAGCAAAGGGAACAGAGAGGAGCTTTACTAACCTTGGGGTGCCAAGAGCTCCCTGACCCACAGACAGGAGCCATATCCAGCACACCAAGAACAAAGAGAAATCAGTTTTCTCACAGATCACATTAAAAATGGAAATACATGGTAAATCCGTGTTTTGAATCTCAAAGGAACTGCAAATTTCTGAACAGCAGTGGAGAAATATACCCATGTTTGAATAGCAGGAGCTGAGATACCTCCCCAGCACCAAGTCCTGGCTAAGGTAGGTCTCTGCTGGCAGATACACTGACATCAGAGTAGTTATTCCCTGTTGCTGTGCAAGGCTCCTGCACATGGGCAGCGAACCAGCCCGTGGGGACAAGGTGCTGCTGGGTGAGGAGGTCACCAGGAATAGTGTCACATCGATCGCTGCAGTTTCATGCTACAAAGACTCTGAGCTGCCCCTGACAAAAGGGCCATCAGAGGAGCACAATTATGCTCCATGAGACACCTACTCCCACTGGACACTAAAAGCCTCCTGACACCCGTGCTGCAGAGCGCTGCTTTTAGGCCAGCTCGGGTTTCTGTGGGTGCCCACAGGTGGTGCCATGTCAGGTCCAGGATTTCATCTGCACACTGAGCAAACAGCACCAAAACCCAGCAGGAGCTCCTGCCACCTGAATGCACAGCAGCAAAGGGGATGGGGACCCTCTCCCACACAGCCAGCACCTTTGGGGACCCTCTCTGCCACCCCCAGCTCCCTCTCCCCACTCAGATCATACCATTGTCACTCCTGACACGCTCCTGTCTCGTCTGTGCTCGAGGAGCTCTAGTGCTGGAGAGGAGGAAGGGTCTTTGCTCGGCTCAGTCTCTCTTCTGTGCTGTGTCCTGCAGAGCACGTTACTCCTCACCCTCCTCACCAGGGATGCAGAGAGGCAGCTGCTTTCCTTGAAGCACTGAGGCATCCAACCACCTTCCACTGTGCTCAGACGTGCTTTTGCTTACTATAAAGAACATTTTTGTTTGTTTAAACAAGAGTTTGTTTAATCCCCTTCACGGGTCGTGTTTCCTAAGCTTCTCCTGCTCCCTGCAGCTGCTCCTTCGGTGCCCAAACCAAGGGGAAAGCAGGAGTGTTCCTTTGCTTGCAGATTCAGGTGCTGCCTCCTCAGCGAGTTTCCCCAGTGCTTTGGGTAGCGCTTCCCTATCGATTTCTCCCACAGCTACTCAGATCTTTGTCTCTTATTTCCTCGAACAGCTCCACAGCCCCAGGGCAGCAACATTCACTGCATCCCAGCTGCCCAGGTTTCACAACCACACAGCGAGGACCTCACCATCCTCACACTGTGATGCTGTGGGCTGCAGGCTCCTAACAACTTCACAATTCCCCCTCAGCAGCTGAGCCTGAGCTGTACCCACGGGGAAGGGTGGCAGTGGCGATGCTGGGGTCTGCACCATGAAGCAGGAGGGACAGAGGGCATCCTGTGTGCCAGTGGTACCTGGAGAAGCCACTGGCACAGCCACATCCTCAGTCTTGTCCCCAGGGCTGCAGCTTTCACAGCCAGACTACCTCCCTGCACAGGACACGCTGGCATGCAGAGACAAGCAAGGAGAAGAGTGTCCCCCTGAGAGCTTTCACAGCAATTTCTGTTGATAAAGCCGCAGGATAGAGACAGAGCCCTGGAGAAGCACGAGGCTTTCAGAGGCTTGTGTGTCCTCCTCTTGAGCAGAGAGCGAGTGCAAGGCTTGTTGCTCTGTCTAGGTGAGACCAGCCAACAGGAACAGCTCAATAAACACCAGGTCTGTTTGTGTGGGTGCTGAGCACCGCCCGCCCCCGGCCGGAGGGCCCCGGCTCTGCAGCCCGCGGTCAGCAGCCTGATGGATGGAGCGCTTGGAACCGCTCCCGAGAGGCCCCCCCGCGGGGGGATTCACCGCAGCCGGTGGGCATCTCGCCAGCGTCACGGTGTCCCTTCACGGGGGTTCATCACTGAACAGGTTGGGGCTGGGGCACAGCTGAACCTCGCTGCTTTCTGTCTGTGCACCTGACAATGGACACAGGGATGGGAGACGATTCCTGTGATGGGAACGGCAGCCCATGGGCAGCAGCTCACTTGGAACAGCTCTGCAGGAAGACGAGGTCTCACTCGTCCCAGAAGAGCTCGTGGACATCCACAGGGCAAGGCAAAACAATTCCAGCTCCCTTTTGGGTTTAGTGCAGAGAACACAACACAAACATCCCCTCACCAGCCCTGGTTTGTGTTTGCTGCCCAACCCCACTCCTCCAGCGGGATCTGAGGCCGTTCCTCTCTGCGAGGAGGTATCTTGGAGCACTGCTGCAGCCGAGCCAGGTCTGGCTACAGAGAGGCTCCAGAAGGCTGCCCTAGGGCAGGGGAAACCTGCTCTACGCTGCAAACCAGGGCACATCTCCTACTCCTGCGTGGAAAGCTGCACCCAGCCCTCTCCCCACCACACAATACCATTTCCATCACAGGTCTCTATGACTTGCCCCCACTCAGACTCTGAGCAGGCCCCACACCACACAGACCTCGCCAGGGACCTGTTTGAACAGAGCAGGCATCTCTCAGCCCTGTCACTGGTGTCCTGCTGGGACTGCCAAAGGAATGGAGCTCAATGGGGGCTGCCCACGGGACAGCAGCCGTGGCACAGCCAGAACTGGAGTCCGTGGGAGACTTCCCAGGGATATCAGTGGGTCCTACCTTGGGTTGACATGCCAACCCAAACCTAGGCTCTGATCAACACAAGCCACGACCACACACTGCCCTAAGCAGTGCCACCCACAGCTCAGAAGGGGTTTGGCACCCTGCATCCATCACCCACCCCTCCTCAAGCCTGGGCCGTGAGCTCCTGAAAGCTTCTGCAGCCTGCTGCCAGCACGAGTACTGCACCTTCAGCTTTGCTGAAATAAAACATGCTAAAAAATCCACTACTTCCAAGTGTGTGTGATGCATTTCCTGAGGAAAAAAATTAAGAGATGAAATTTAGGTAATTATTCAATTAACAAGTGTTATGTATACAAGGGAATCTGATTTATGGGCAGCTGTTTACACAGGCAACTGCTTTAATTTGACAGTGTGCTCCTGGCTTCTCCCCAGACTTTACTGTTTAATTAAACAGTTCAATACTCATTTAACCTACCAGCATATGGAGAATTTAACTAATACTGAAGAGGGAGGAGAAGTCTATTCCTTTTTAATTGTACTGTGATACCATCAAGGAGGTCACTGAAGTGCACAACCGCGAGGTGAACTGGACACGACACTAATAACATCCCTGGGATCTCCAAACCATGGTAGCATCAACTTTGCTCTCACAAATTGTGTCCAACCGTGTCCCTGCCTTCTCCAGTTTCCAGAAACAAGAAAGCAGAAGACTAAGAAATTAAAAGCCACCAAGGGGCATCAAGGCATGGCAAGATCAGGCACCTTCCAAAGTCCCTGTGGCAGAATCGAGGATCAGACCCTCTAACTGCAAAGGTGGCCCGATACTTCTGGTGCCAACAAAACTGTTCTGAAGTTGTGCTGCAGAGAATAAAAATTAGTTCTGGTTCTGCTTTTACAGCGCTGGGTAAGTGTAATTATCTGTGCTGCACAGATCAAGGTGCAAATTGAAGCATTAAGCACCGAAGCAGCTTGTTCAAGGTCAGGCAGCAGGTCCACGGTCGCTCTCCTCCATCTCCTCTTCAATCCACTGGGACACTTTTGAACCCAACTCTTATTTGAAATTCAAAGCTCACAGTGCAGCGTTTAATAATCCCACAAAGCATTTTGTTTCAGCTGAGAACAAAGGTTTCAAAGGTACTTGCGTCTGCTATGAATAAATTCTTAATGTCAAATTTCTTAAATAAATATCATCCGAGATAATATTCTTAGTAAGTGAAAATTAAACCTGACACTCAGCTCAAACACTCTGGATTTAAATTTCTCCATTGCTGAACCTTAAAAAAAAAGGGAACTTTGTTTGAATCTGTAAATGATTTGTGTCCAATACATGATTACCTACCTTGGCACCTATTCAATTTGTGTGTGGCACACTGGGCCCACTGACTCCTGGATCATGGAGATCCAATAATAGAGATAAAAGCAGATTTGCTCTCACAACACTGGAGCCAGGATGTGAAGCTGTGGTGCTCCTGCAGCCAATGAGGACATTTGTCTGTCAGAATGGGCAGGTCGAAGTCAGGGCTTGTCCTGGCTCCGGACAAGCCAGCGCAGACCCGGCATCTGTCCAGCCACACGGTCACAGCTCCCTGCTCCGCTCCTGGGGCCCATGGAGAAATGATGGGTTTCCACCAACCTCTGATCAAGGGCAGCACAAGGCTGAGACATTTGGTTCTGGCATCTCACGATGTCTAAATCAGAATTATGTTCTGCTGTTGTTGCCATTCGGGGATCAATCTCAGGAACCCTGAGCACGCTCAGTGCCTGGAGGTTATAGTATGGATCACAAACGATTTCCAACGATTTAAATTATTTGATGTTGGCTTCTGAAACATTTGGGACCGAGGGATTTTTTAAGGTCTTGTAGCAGTGACTTATTTACAGAAAACAGACACATTTACACCTAACCCGAAGCAACCAGGTTTTACACTTGTGTTTTTAATTATTTTGATCCCTCTGAGTCAAAAAGGCTCAATCCTGACATTTCCATTCACAAAGTGAAATACTTTTTTTCTCTGGAATTCAGCACCTGTTCAAATCTTAAGCTTTTTAGAAACCACAATTTAATGGCAAATTTGACATTTAATTCTTCTACCTTTCACATTTCACAGATCACATCAAAGTCCAAACCAACTGGCTACTGACTGACCGTTGTGACTTTCACAAGTCCCAGTTGCTCTGTGACCATAAACCTCAAGTTATCTGGGAAAAGAAATGCAGCGGTGATGTAAGTTCTAGAGATATGAGGGGATATATCAAGGGGATTTATCCTACAGGCCTCAAGTTGACCATCTTGTCCCCTTCTGTTAACTCCACACAGGCAGAACTGCCTGCCCTGCCCCAGAGTTTGCCTGATGTTCACCAGCATAAAGTCAGGAGAAACAGGACAGTTCAGGTTATGTTTCAGTATTTCAAGGACTGACTCACAGGGTATCTCAAACTGGATGTTGATCCATCCAAACCTTCTGCTGTCCCCCCAAAAAAAATCACTTCCCTGACCCTCCAGACCCCAGAGGATGATGCAGCCCATTTCCCAAGGAAAAGGGAGATGCCATCTCACTGCACACACCAATGTCCATGGGCAGCCTCAGCTTCTCTGCCTCTTTGCCCCCAATTTCTGCCAAATCTGAGAGAACTTGGGGACTGCAGTCTGTGGTTGGGTTTGGACAGGGTTCAGTACAGGTATTGGCAGGCTGGGAGGAGACTGAATTTGTGCTCCCACTGAATTAAATGGGAGAATTCCATGAAGAAAACAAAAAATAAGTGATTTTTCCAGTGTATGTACAGATTGTGTCACATTTGATGGCTTCTGAGAACAACAAATGTTCATAATATTTTGAGTCTGAGAGGAAATTTCTTTTTAGCTACCTGCAAATGAGGTCAATTTCTTTCTGATGTGGTTTTTGACAGGCTAATATTCATGCTCAGCTTATGTGAAAGCTGTGGATGTATAGCTTGTCACGAGCTGATTTTTCAGGTGTCTCACAAGCCAGAGAGAGGGACCCTTCCCTTGCTCCCCCACCAGCACCAGCACGCTGAACCACGCAGGTAACTGGTCTGAGTCCATCAGTCCAGCTGCAGCTGCCAGGGGAATTACCCTCATTTCTGACAAAGGCACCTTTCTGCCCCTGCCCAGAGCAGGATCTGGCTCACAGACACCCTGGTGAGCAGGGAACACACACACTACTCATGTCTTACTCCACAGGAGTGAAAGGCACTGATTTCTCCCTGCTCTGCACGTGCACCAGATGTTTTAGTTGACTTCTGGACATACCTCTCTGCAGTCAGTGCCAAGGGCATGCCAGCACTGCCAGCTGGCTTCCTCAGCTTGAGACACAACTTTGCTTACAGCATCTTTTTTCACCTTTTGACTTTTCCAGCTCTCCCAACACCACCAAATCTTCATTTACATTTCCTTCTCATTACCTCCATGAAGTAAGAGACAGGCACAAACCTGCTGCTGTCACCATCTATGACTGCTGTGAACCCATGGAGCACAGGACAACTCACAAACGTTTTGCAGCTTATAAATTCCCCGGAGTTGATTCTCAGAAGTTTCATTGATACAAACCCACAAGTCAGCGTGGGGGTGGGTTTTTAAAAACCTTTCTCCAGACCATCCTTCCTCTCTTCTACTCTAACACAAACATACTATAACTTCATAAAATACTTGCTGAATGCTATTTAATAGCCCAGATGACAGGTCCCAAGCAACAAGTCCCTGCCATGCCTTTTAATGCGAGCATCCTGTGCACGGCGATGATGCTATTGCTTTGTGCACTTAATTGTTGCAATTAAACTGGAAATTAATGAACTCTTAGCAGCATTCTCTGAGATTTGCATAGTCTTCCACACCAAACCTCCTTGAAAAGTGCAGCCTAAGTGAGTCCTGGCAATGGTTTCTCTTCTTTAGGAGCAGCAACTGCTAACCAAAGGGTCACAAAAGGATTTCCAGGAAAGACAGCAGTGATGCAAGACACAGACTTGGTTTCACCAAGAGGTACATGACAACACTTCAACACAATGCAGGATACAGAAATTCCCTGGAACATCTCACCCTCCAGGGACTATTTCTGTCCTACAAACCTTCTAATCAGGCAGCAAGAGGCAAGAGCTTCCCCCGCTGCTCAGCGACGTTTACCCTGCACCACCTCACAGCCTTCTGGTAGCTCTGTCCCTGCTGGGGGCACATTCCTGCTGGTCAGGAGCTGGGTGCAGCCCCAGCACCATGTCCCAGATGTGCCCACAGTACAGCCAGCACCAAGGCACTGCTGATTCCAGAGCAGCAGAGCTGCCAGGCGGGTCTGCCCACCACCCCTGGATGGGCAGCATCCAGTGAAGCCTCCAACACCGGACCCTGCAGCGTCGACATGAGAAATGGCCAGGACAGGGCTGAGCACAGCAGTTGTTCTGTCAATGAGCACATTCCTCACAGGGAGCTCTGAAGCAGCCATTTCCAGCAGTAACACAAACAGGTAAGCAGAAGAACCGACCTCCCCTCGGTGTAACACTCAACCCACCACACCAGCATTGGTCAAAAACGTTCATCAGCTTCAGATCAAAGCTCCAAAGCTACTGAACATGTGAAAAAAACACCATTTTAACTCCTCCTGCTCTGGTATCTTCGATCACCTGTTTGCTTTACTCCTTGGTGCTGTCACACATGAACCAGACTATATATTTCTCTTATATGAATTATCAGTCTCCATACTACCCTCTCCGAAGGGCGTGTGGCTGCGCTACGGCAGCAAGCGGCCACTCTGATGTCTTTGAACATTACAGATGGGGCCCTGTGGGACACTTACTGAAGCCAAGAGAAATAAGATGTCAACCAAGCAACGACCCCCCTGAGATGCCCCTGTCTCAGCTGCTGCAGGAGGTAATGAGCACAATGATGACAACAGTGAGGGCTTGTCAGCTGCAGTCCACAAGCCTGTACAACACAAACACGCCAACGGGCCAACAGTGCTCTGAGCTAGAAGAGCCAGTTCCTCTTCAAGAGGAGTGTGCAGGGAAACAGAGACCTTCACCTGCAGTTCTACAAGGGCTTTGCCAGTCGCTTCAACAGGTGCCTTTTGCTTCTGCTTCATCTAAGGAGACATCCCATTAATTATTCTTTCTCCTACTTTAATACATCTCTTCAATATGAGCTGCCAAGACCTGTAGATTCAGGGAGGCACCATCATCTCTTCATCTATGGAAGAGGAAGATAGAACCAGCTGGATCTCATAAAGAGCTCAGAGTATTTTGAAATTAATTGCATCTTTTTTTTCTTTTTTCTTTCTTTCAAGCAGATCTTTCAAAAGCTTCAGATAGCGAGTTTCTTTTAGCAAGATGCCAAAAAACTGCAGCGCTTTTCTGTGAGTATCTACCTTTCTGATCAAAAGGCATTTCACCATTTGGGGAAAAAGAAATCAGGTTCCCTCTCTGATTTCAAATAATAAAACAAAATGCAGGGAGCTGAATTTCATCTTAGCTCTGCCTCGCTGATGGAAATGAAGCCACCCCACCTGAGACCATGGGCTGCTAAGCATAACTTCACATATTTACATTTATTTTCTATACATTCTGTTAGATTTCTCTGGCAGAAATCCCAGATCTCTGGCAATCACAGACTACTCCAGATGTATTGGCCCAGCACCCTGGTGAAGGAGCAGGACTTGGATGAACCCTCAAAGCACTGACCTGTGTGCATGGCAGCCTTGCTGGGCTGTAGAGCCCATGCACATCCCGGGCAGGGCCTGTGGAGAGGAACCTTCACAAAGCTTGGAACTCAACCTGTACTGAGCTAAGAGGTCACCTTGCCCTTCCCCTTATGGAAACAGGACTGAACACTCGCTCTCTCACCCTGCAGCAGCCTCCAGGAGCCCAGCACACCCAACACAGAACCCAGAGAGCAGATTCTCACGGTGGGGTTGAAGGAAAATCATCCCCAGCCTCCCCTCGTGATGGACCCAATTCCCACCCCAGCAGAGATCCTGCCCTGGGGCCTCCAAGCCAGGGAGGAGGTCTGGCCTCCCCTGCCCCTCCTATTGCCGAAGTGATCCTGCTCCAGCTCCCAGCCCCGGGGGTGGGACTGAAGCAGACCTGGAGGAGGTGACCAGCAGCCCCCTCCACAACATGTAAAGCTGGGAGCAGCTCCAGCCCAACGGCTCTTCCCCTCCCAGGGGAAGAGCCATTCAAAGCTGCTGGGGGGGTGGTGTGGGGCAAGAAGGGAAAGGGGGTGTTGGGAAGCTTCTCACAGCACAGGTCCCTGCCCTGGTGTGAGCATGGGACACTCCAGGACCCTGCTGCTCCCTCCTGCTCTGCCCATACTGCACATTCACAAGAGTCATGACCACCTTCAGAGGAAAAGGCACTTCCACACCATTAAACTGGTTGGTTGGACCTTCTCTGGAGAATACACATGTCCAAATTACCACAATAATGAAATCATGGTCTTAATCTCACAAGTCCACAGTCCCTGAACACTCTCCAGCTGGAGAGGAGGTCCCCAAGGAGCTCCTCTTAGCTCCTTCCCATGGATACCTCCAAGCTGTGGCTGGAGCAGAAAAGTGCGGCGAGGAGGCTGTGACCACACACACACCATGCACCCAGCACCACCCTCAGGAACCAGGCTCAGCCCAGCACCCCGAGCTCCCACCCTCCCCCAGCCAGCTGAGCACAGCTGCCCCATCCTTACCCAGAGCCATCAGTGGCTGAAGCAGGAACAGCATTAAATAAACCACATCCTCAGAAAGGAAAAAAAACCCAATGAAGCAGCTGGTGCATTTTTAAACTTCCCATAATTCCAAATAAATATTTCAGTTAATGAATGTGTCTGTGGTAATGAAGAGGTGCCAGGTTTGTTGGGAAATACGGATGTGTTTTTAAAGGTTACAATTTATAATTGTTTCAGCTTCCTATTTCTCTCCTTCCTCCCAAGCGATGGGCTTTGAAAGGTGGGTATTTGCAGGTTGTTTCTTTCTACTAAAAAAAATAAGAGTACATCTGCTTCACAATACAACTCCACGATGTTTTGATGCAGCTTTTGTGATTTTTTTTCTTGCTTCACAGTTTCCATTTGATACGAAAACAAGAAACTAAGACACATCCAAATTTAACATGCACATATATATGTGTGTTCGTTTAACTTCACATAATCTCATCCTCCCATCATCTTCACTTTGCTCTGGCGAAAACAAACTTTCCATTCTGGGAGAAAAGGAAGCTCATTACTGAGGACAGAACACTGTGCCCAGACACAGCCCCGGGCACCAGCGGGCAAGAAACCGCCGGTGAGCTCGGGAGCATCCCGGAGCGTTCACCGGCGCATCCTCCCTCCCACCCGCGGTACGGAGCCTGTCCGGCAGGGGGGCACCCGGGTTACAGCTGCTCTCACTGCCGGGAAAAGCACCGAAGAAACCCAGGGTGCTGTCACACAGCCATGAAGCCCGACACGAATGTGTCTACCTAATAATACTGGTAACTTTTATATTCATGTAAAACAATCTCTTTTTATTTGACATACTGATGCACAAAGGGAAAGATCCTTCAGGTCTTAGAGATATTAAAGCTGGGCAGGTCACACTGTCACCATGCTGCTTCGCTTGTGGTGGCACCTCTCACCTATGGCACATGGAGGGGAAGGAAGGCACAACCTGCCTGCAAGTTCAGACTGGGGGCAGTTGGCTCAAGCCTTGCCAGGAGCCCACTGCTCCGTGCTGGACCCATCGGTCACAGCTTTCACCTCTGACCCCTGGGATTCAGCTCATGCCCAAAAACCCAAGTGTAACCCTGAGCCACCTCCCAGGGTGTGAGCATGGAGCCTCCAGCACCTTCCTTGGGAAGGGAGAAGCCATCTTTCCTGCTGCAAGAGGACAGTTTAGCTGAGGCAAAGTGTTTTACTGCTGATTATCACAGTGAACTGCTAGAGAACATGGGCTGCACCTGCACCCAGGGGCACACTACAGCCTCTGTGCCAGGAGCACTGGTCCCTCTTCCCCTTCCCCTGCCAGCCAGGCCTTCCACCCTCTGCTTAGCAGCATATTTCTTGTGCCCAGAGCAATGATGACAGTTTTGCAGAGCAGAGTCTAGGAAGAACTCAAAATAAGGCCAGCCAGGGGAGCACCAGTTCTGATGGTGAGAGAGAGGCTGAGCATCTCTGTGACAGACACCTCTGCAGCCTGCTCTGCTCCGGTGGAGGGTCTCCACCCCTCCACTGCTGCCAGGGGGGAAAGGCTTCCCCTGTGGTTCAAGGGGCTGGAAGTAACAGCCTCAGTAAAACATGCCAGCAGGCATGAGAATGGGGAGAAAAAGAAAGGAATAAAACCTCTTTCCATTTCACAGGAGTGCCATGGGTCTGAAACCCCAGGCTGCTCACAGACACGGGAAGAAAGTGAAAAGGAGGAAGAAGGAAGCCCAGGCTGTGAGACATGCTCCTCAAATCCTAGGGAATGTGAATCATGTTCCAACAAAGCCACCCAGGCTGCCACATCTTCTACAGGCTGAAGATTTTCCTTCCATTTCCCAGGAGAACTGAGGGCACCCAAATCCCAAATCCCGCTGGAGTTTTGAACGCTTCAATTTCAAGTCACCCAATGAGAGACAGAAAGCAAGCTGCAAACAAAGCACATTCTTAATTATTCAGACACCAGGGTTTGCTCTAATGCAATAAATAGTTCAATAATTAGCTATTAAAATCTGCAACAGGTTGCAGCTTCCACAATTCGCCTCTAGCCTCAGCTCCCATCGGTATCACCATCTGATCGCTCCTACCTCGGTTGTATTTAAATCTCCCTGTAGTCCCATAAACCTGCAAAGAAGCAGAAGAACCCTCCATGTTTTCAAAGATGGGCTGAAGTAAGTAACAGGAGAAGTAGATAACTCTGCCATAAAGCTAAGGACACGCTTGGTTTATAGCCTTTCACTCCAGATCCCCTGTGATGGACGAGATCAATACCCCATCATCAGGATGGCTCGGGGACAGTTACAGCCACACGCTGCTGCTGCCGGCACGAGCACCGTCCCCAACCAGCTCATTGCCACACTTTAAAGAGACTCTTACAATTATTCAGCACTTCATGGGCCTGGGGTAATTCAAACTCCAGGATCTTTAGTGCTACAGCACGTCCCTTTTGCTTCCTTTTCTGTACCTATTCAACTCTGTAGCTTCAGGGCTGAGGAGGTGCCCACCGTGCTGTGCTACAGCACCATCTCGGGATGCTGCAGCTTTCTGCCCCAACTCTCTCCCCTACAACCCTCCCTCAGCAGCTCCTGGAAGCTCTAACACCACAGTCACGTCCCTCTGCAGCCCCTCACAGCTCAGACATGGGGAGGAAGAATGATCCTGCTTTGCAGATGTCAGCCTCAGAGGGAAGTGAGCACTCACACTGTAAGAGAGCAGGGGGGATGGCTGGGGAAGCAATGGGATGCTGTGTTTATTTCCCAGGGTATCTGTGTGCCCATGGCTACACCAGAGACCTGAGAACAAAACCTGGGCTGAGAAGAGCCAGGCCAGGAGCTCCCAGCACTCACCCACAGCCAAGCTCTGAGTGCAGGATGGGCTCCTGTGGACTGGCCACCCTGAACCGCTGCCTGTAGCACTGGGGCAGAGGTGAGATGTCTGCTGGAGGCCAACGAGCCTGGTGGTGATTTAGAAATGATGTGGAAGTGAAAAGGCTACAGAAACTTAGAGATCTCAGAGATCTGGTCTTTGAACAGAGCAGTTACCGAGTCTCTATCCTCACCTAAAATCCTGGAAAAGCTCTTTGCTACAGATGACAAAAGAATCTCACAGCAATTTCAGACTCCAAATTACAGACCTGAAAGAGGAAGAACTACAGTGACACCTGAGAACCCAATAGGGGGGAAATCTGTAGAAGGACAGAAAGAAATTAAGGTTTTATGGAGGAAAAGAAGGCACTAGTGAGATTAAGAGCTAGAAAATGTTTGCTGACACCATGACAAGACCTGTAATCTAAAACACAACTAGGCAAAACACTAGCAAAGGCAGAGGAATTAAATAATTGGCTGGGAAACAGAGACACTGATAGATCAAATATACCTTTCCACACCTTGTGATTTCTTAGGGACAATTTCATCCCTAACATTTCCTTTCAATCAAGTTGCATCAAGGATTAATTGGTCTTTGTAATTCCATATTAGGTTGGTGATTAACTTTGTCCTGGAACAAGAAGAAACACGTTGCTGAAGATTTGGGAACCACTGGAAAACCAGCATTACTGTGTGAGCAGTGGGGAGACCTGGCTGCCTGGCATCCCAGGGCAAAGAGGAGCAACCACATTAAACCTGACCTTGCTGAAAGCACAAGGAGCCACAGGCCACTTGGTTTGCCTTGGAAACCTGGGGTCCAAGGGCTGGGAGCCATCCTTTGGGAATGGCATCCAATGGCCCCACACACCTTCATGCTGTCTGTTAATGGGAAAGGTCAGCCTGTGCCATCATACACATGAGGAGCTGCCCTTATGTGGCATCAACACTGACACCAGTGGGACCCAGGTCTCATCCATCTGGGATGGGGCTGGTGGAAACTGCAGCTCCATCACTGAAGACAAGTGGCAGCTCAGACCGTTCCTCCCGAGGGGCTGGACGGACCCAGGGTGGCCAGGGCGGCCGGCAGGGACAGGCAGGATGGAGCTGGGGACAGGTGCCCCCGCAGTGCGCTCACCCAGCACCGCCGCAGGAGCAGCCCGGTGCTGCAGCTCCAGAGGTGCTTCCCTGCCAGCCGCAGGCTCTGCCGGGGCTGCAGCTCCCCCTGTTGAAATCACAGCTTGTTCACTGGGGTTATTTTTTCCTGTATTTTTTAATTTCCAAGTCAAAGTTCAGAAGTGGCTATTCCCGGTTGCAGTATGGGAAATGGCACATAATTAATGCAGAGGATTCTCAAATTATGGTCCCCAAATCGCTCCTGTGAGAATGGCTCATTTCCAGGTGACAGAGCTGCTGCTCCCATAAAAGTGGAATTTACCCAAACAGTGCAGGGTAGAAGTAACACAGCTGGTACCCAGCCCAGCACTTGCTATGGAGATGCTCAACACGTACTTTTAAACGGATAAATCAAGCAGGTCACAGGAAAGTCATCCTTAAAATGACACATTCCATTTCTCTTTTTTGCCTTTTCTGCTTCTCTTGAATCATTTTTCTCATTTCAAAGGTTTTGTCCATTTCTGTGTGTTTTGGCAAAGACATTAACCACCCTGCTATTTCTTAGAAGATAACAGTTTCTGAAAAAGACAGTTTTCAGCAGTTTTCACCATTTCTGATCCACACTCATCACTGACCCTGGGCCAGTGGGGTGGGACACCAAGAGAACATTCTGTCCAAAATGTCCATAGGAACAATTTATCCCACCTCATCCTAAGCGGTAAGAACTTGGTTGAGTCTACTGAGCAATACAGGTCCCACAGAAGCAGCAACTCTGAATTAGAGGGACAGTTTCAGAGAGGGGACAACAGGGAAGGCAGAGATGAAAATTCCGAGCACACTGCAGTAAAAAGTCCTCATAAGCTGCCCCACGGTCAGAGAGCACCAGGAGCACTGCAACCACGAGAGATGTGAATGAGAAGCCAGCAAAGTGCAGCTTCAGTTGAGTGGAGCTGCAAGTGGGACTGACAGCTGTTTTGGACCACCTGAGAAAGCTTATTCCCACCCAGAGGTGAGAACATCCCACTCCTCCTCTGACAAACCCCGTGGATGAGGCTCCTGAGCCTCTCAGGATACCACATTTTCCATTCTTTGAATCAGTTGAGTACATTATTCTCTACACACGCTTCCTCATCGCTGCTTCTCAAGGAAGGACAGAGAGATACACCACCCCTGTCTGTGCCAGGCTCTGCAGGAGGGAGCACACTCTCCATGTGCACTGCACCTCCACTCAGTACATACTCCTTCCAAACCTAAAGGCAGTTGTAACCACTACACCACCCCTAGAGCTCTCACAAGCCCTTCCCCTTGGTCAGCCTGTGCTGCTGCAGTGGGATTACCCCAGACCTGCAACCACCTGCCATGGCAGTAGAAAACAAACACATTAACCCTTACCAGGTTTTGGTTAGATTGTTTTATTTCCTTTAAGTAGCCCTCATGAGCTGTACTTTTCAAAACAAATTAGAATCAGAATTGTTTGATTGGGAGCCTGCAGCTATGCAGCTCTATCAGTGCAAGAAAGGCTTCTCCACTGATAGGGAGGGGTTTTTAATTGTTAGCATGAAATTTCTCTGGAAAAGGTACTGGAAATTCATTGCTATGAGATACACAAGATAAATTTAAATACAATAAATCCCTAACAGAAGCTTATGAATAGGAAGGAATTACTGTCTCTCCTCAAAGTAAATCCAAATCCAACAACTGGGTGACACATTCTGAAGAGGAAAGGTAAACACTTTCCATTTGCACAAACCATTTGTCCCATCTGCAAAGATCCAAAGGTTTAGGAATCCAAGCTGGTACAGTACTCCAACAGCTCCCAACTTCTTGAGGTCTAAATAATCCCACTTCTGTGATTCAGAGGTAAATTCAGTGTTTACTGGATTTAATTAATCCCCAGACAGCTGACAGAGTTAATAAAGTCTCAGCTGGGTGTATGGAAGAGAAGATTCATACCAGCCAGTTCCCAGTGTCTCCCACCTTTGCTGCCCAGACTGGGAAGTGCCAGGTTACAGTGAAACCAGCTGATTTTGGTAAACACCCACTCACCCATTTGGAGACTCTGGCACATGCTGTTCCAACAGACATCCAGCACACACCCAGGGCAGATGTGCCCTCCAAGCTGGTACCATCCTGAAACCTCAGTGCCTCCAGGTGTCTGTTTGAGGGAACTCTGGGGAGCTACAGGCTTTTAACACACCCCCAGTCCTGTTCCAAAACTCCACAGGAGGAGACTTTCTGCAGATTCCCCAATATTAAGCACATAGTTGTCCAAACAAATGTACAGCACTGTTGAAACACCTGTCTAAATACTGATAAAGGTTTATTTAATGGGATGTTTGTTCTCCTTGTAACAGAGATATCCCCTGGAAACACACTTAAAACATCAGACAAAGCACAGGCAATAGAGAACAGACACATCACCATATAAAGCACCAAAATCATTTCAATCTACTCCCAGGCCTGAAGTTGTGATGGCAGTGATGGAAAAGTATATTAAATTAAACCCCAACATATTTTGTTGCTACAGGTGAGAAAATGGACAAAAAGCCAACACTCAAGCTGGATGTCACAGTTTTCCACCTCACACACACTGAAAGATAAATTGTGTCTCCGAGCAAGGGAGGTTCATTCCATCAGAGACCACTGGCAGTGGTGTCTGTTACTGGTCTGTCAGCCCCTGTGTGAGATATGCCATTGTCAAACTTAATTGAGGTTGCTTTGGGTGAGAGACACGCACTGAAGCACGCTGCCACGCTGTGTTAGCGGATCTGAAGCTGCATCGTGTCATTCCCTTCCCCCGCACCTCAAACTGACCCAGAACTGGGTGACACTACGTGACAAATTAGCAAACACGGGCTAACGAGCCTGTCTACCTGGAAGCTGGTTTGCAAATCAGGATCACTGCATGCAGAACACCTCCCCCCCTCTACCCACTGACCATTTGGGGGCAGTTTCCTGCCCACCAGACCAGGCATCACCCCAACATCTGCATTTCTGCGACCTCCCACGCACTCCCCCCGCCAGGAGAGCGCAGTCAGGGCTCGTTTCACAGGCCAGAGGTTAAGCAGTGGAGAAAGCCTGCAGGATATACAAAAAGCCTTTGTGAATACTGTTTTCCCAGCTTCCAGACAAGTCCTTAACCAGAGGACAATCCTGTATTAAGTCAGGATTGCAAAAATCGTGAGTTGCTGTAGGAAAGAATTCACCCAGAGGAATGGACGTGAGAAGGAAGCAATAGTTGCTCTGTTGCACAGGCCACCCAGCTATGCACACACATCCCTGGCCCCATGGGCAGCCAGCCCCATCCTTTCCACCCAATCCCAAAACCACCACATGGCTGGAGACTACCTGGGGAAGGCATCCACATTCACATCTTCCAAACCTGTGCTCCTCCTGAGGTGAATGGTACCAGGCAGTGTGCAGAGAAAGCAAAACAGAGGAAGGGCTGCAGAGTCACAGGCAGCCCTTTGGCTCGTTCCAACACACCCAGAGAAAGCTGCAGAAGACAAATATTAAGTCTAATGAGAGAGAACAGCTCACGCTTCGAGGCCAAGATAGTGGCATATTCGGTGACACAAGTGTCATGGTGACAATAAATTCACAGTGGAGAGGTGGGTCCTAACAGTGGGGTGACAGACCACGATGCTCACATCCCTGGCACTCTGGCAGACCTGCCAGGGACCTCTCAGGTGGCACAGGCAGCACCACCACAGCAGAAGGTTAAATATCTACAGGAGCCCAAACCCAGTCCCAGCTGGCAGTGACCCTCCTGAGGGGCTCCAGCACACCACATCCCCACAGGGAGGGGGCCACTGCCAAATCCTCCTTCCCTGGAGTTCCAAGGACAAGGAACCTCTGAGGTTTGAGAGATGCTCTGAAAACTCAGCAGAAAAACCCAGCATGAGTTACACTCCCTCCTGGAAACAAGGCTCTGCACTGTATTTGAGCATCCTCATAGCCCGAGCGGGCGTTACGCAGACCTGGCAGGTCTCCCAGGTGAGGCAGAGCACCGAGTTGGCAGACACTGCTACAACCAGGAGGAAAGCTGCTCTGCCTTAATCTCATTATGGGTGGAAAACGACATGAAGGCCTCTGCACGGTGCAGACTCACCTCTGACTCCGACAACGTGCACTGAGCCGCGGCGCAGCAGCATTCCGGCACTCCGGCCACTGCTCGCAGACAGGAGCACTGCAGGCAGCACAGCACAGTCCCACCGAGCCTGGGGACAGACCCCCTTCTCTCCCTCTCTTACCCCTTTGCTGGAAGCCGACAGATTTCTCTCCTCCTTGTTTTCTGCAGAGAAAGTCAGAGGAGCATCAATTGTTATGCAGGATAAGGAGACAAAGGCCAATCACTGTAACTCCTACTGGAAGGCAGATAGGGAGACTTAGAGCACAGGAATGAGTTAAAAATTAGATCCAAAAGCTAAACACTCTCCACAATCAGGAAGGACACTGTGCTGCAGAAGGCCAGTGCTAGAAGCTGCATTTCAAACCCACATGTGTCTCTTACCTTCAAAACAGGCTCTGAGAAAACAAAACACTCCCCTCAAATTCTGAAACTAATTTCAGGTGGGATCCTTCTGGCAGAGCCCTGTGAAGCTGTCACACCCCACAGCAAATCCAGCCCCTCAGGTGAGAGAAGGACAAGCACTTTCTCCCTCCAGCTGTGAGCAGGACCCTCACTCCAGCACCCTCTGGCACCCACCCCACTCCACACCAGACCGGGCTTGACATTCAGAACCCAACTCTGCAGCGGCTCTGAAGCAGAGCAGGGAAAGGGAGGGAAGACACACGCAGGCAAGAACTTGCACCACTGGGAAATCACTGCTCTGCCTTGAACTCCAAGCAGAACAGTGTCCCTGACTCTGGGCCACCCTTGGGACCGCTTTGGATGGCCCTGACAGGGCAGCCTGATGGGCTGTGCCTCAATGCATGTGAAGGCTGCTCAGCTGAAGCTACTGGCTCCATGAGCCTCGGCAAGGGGAGCACCGTGTGTGTCAAGGCCAGAAGGCAGCTCTCAGGCCAGTTCAGTCCCACTGTCCCCTCTGCTTCACTCAGGCCTCATGCAGTGACTCCTGATCAGCACCTTCAAAGTGCACTAAGAAAGATAAGGCTGTGAGATAGCTACAGGCACACTGGAGGAAGCACCTGGGGTTTGTCAGCCCACAGTTTGGTCACCACAGAGCCAGACTGCTTCAAAAGGTTCTAACAACCCTAACAGACTGGAGGGGTTGGCTTGTTTCTAGTTGTCTGTTGGGGTTTCTCTTACAGATAATTATAGGAGATTCTCTTTTACAGTTCAAATAATTAACACAAGTTCCTTCATCCCTTAAGGTCACTGGTAGTCTGGCCCCTGCCCTGCAAAGGTGTCCTGTAGACATGGGGGAAATCTGAAGGGTCCCACTATCTTTGAGTGGCTGGCAGGAGCTCTGAGTCTCCTGCTGCTCTCATCACAGTTTTCCTAAGCATTTTGGTTCCAGGCCAAGACAGCAATTAATTGCCCACTGCTGTTTAAAGGCACAGGAATGACCAGGCTGAAATCAAACAGACCAGAACAACTAACCTAGCAAGTGTGAAAGCAGAGCTGTGTCCTGGGCAGCGCCACATTCCATCTCCATGCAGAGAAACCCAATTGCATTTCTGACAGATCAAATACCTTCAAACTCTGGGTGAGTCTGAAGCCCAGACCTAGGCAGGACCAGCAGTGGGGAATTCTTTTTGGTTCCTATGGAAGCAATTCTTTCAGTTATGTTTGTAACACTGGCCAAAGCCACGACCCAGCTGTCTCTACTGGCAGACTCCTTAACTCACAGGGATGCTGTGGTCTAAGGACAGGCACAGCTCTGGGCTGAGCAGCCACAACAACCCATTCAATGAAACAACTACATTAAGGACATGTCTGCTGTTCTATTAGCTGGGCTGAGGCAGACACGACTATCTGAGGCTAGAAGATTTATACAGTGTATTTTATTACATCAACTGCTGGGACTGGGAAAAAGACAGACTCAGACATGAGCCATGAGGCAGTTGTCCCCATTTCAGCAGCCAGTCTAACAACAAATACCACTTCTACCTACAACCCCAACTTCAGCCATTGCTAACACAAAACCTTTTCCTTCACGTGACTAGTGCTTTTTTTTTCCATTTTCTTCTTTTTGGAGGAGAAGCTGTCCCTCAGCTGCTCGAGCACCCCAGTACACAGGAGGCCTCTGGAGCACACCAGTCACACCTGGCACTGGTGCTGCTGCTCACATCATCCCCCTGCCTCTGGCTGCATCTGCCTCTGGGTCACAGTGACTCTCACTCCTGAGACTCCCCCAGCTCAGTTTCTGCCACCAGGAAAAGATGCAAAGATGCTACTAATCTCAAGAGAGCTACGCCTGAGGTTCTCTCTCATTGCAATTCCTGAGCTCATTGTTTGCTCCTGCCCATACATGTGCTGCCAAGATACTTTGCCTTAGCAAGCAGTGCAATAACCCCTCCACCAATGGGGGATGTGTCTCGCTCAGCGGTGTCGAAGGTTCGCTTAAAAATACCCTCTGTGACCTTGATGCAGATTTAATCTGTCACTGTACACTCAGTTTAGCTCCAGCCTTGTCTTTTCACAGTCCTGTCCTAAAAAAGTCAACTAGATATCTTTTCATTCACTTGCAGCATATTGAGTGACCTTGGCAATAGTCTAATCTATCTTGGCAGATTCAAGATAGAGAAAACAAGCAATAGAGACAGACCTGCTGGTTCCCGCTATTGATCAGGACTTGAGTGAAAGCTCATCATGAGCAGGAGGAACGTGTCGGGTACAAGTTCTCCTACAGAGCTGCAGCATCGAGATGAAGAAGCTCCTTGTGCTTTTGCTGGGGGAAGCTGTGGCTGCAGGGAGGGAGAAAAGGGCACGGTGAGAAGCAGGCAATGAATACTTCATGCCCAGTGAGGCTGTGCCTCGGGAGCTCCCAAATCAGTAAGCTGTAAGGTTACTTCCCTAACAAAATACAAAGGGTTTATTTTCAAATTAGCAAGGTCACTGTGTCAACCTGCAGAATAAAAAAGGCCAAAGTCTAAAGACAATACTGTTTCTCAGTGCATAAACAAACACTCAGATCTACACCCGCTCCCTAAGCAGCCCTTAGGTGTTTAGAGCATTCCTTCTGCCACTCCTAGGAGCTCAAGTCACATCTCTAACGCCACCAGAACAGCCAAATGAGCTCCTACTATTTCCCTGGCAATCAGTGACGCAGACAGGGACTGATATGATCGTGTCAGCAGTGCTGCCTCGCCTCCAGACAGGTCTTTTTTTATCTCAAGACAATTACTCCACAGTCGCTGCCGACGCACATCTCCGCTGACCCAGTGCATCTCCTCCAGCCTGCCCAGAGCACAAGCTGGAGATCACCCCACACTGCTCAGTGCTTTCAGTACCCACCTTGCTCTGCTTGTCTTCGTGCCCCAGCACAGACCAAGGCAGGAGGCTGTGTGCCCATCTCTCTGGTTTATGGGGAGCAGAACCAGCACTCCTTGCACAAGACACCCCAAGAAAACATTGCTTGGCTGCTGGGAGAGACAGCACCAGTCTCAACCATCACTAGGACTTTGATTGGGCACCCTCTCAGTGTTCCTTGGAGCATCTGCTCCTGCAAGGAGGCTGCTCCCAGGATAAGGGCCAGAGCAGTTCCTGGGGTCCCCCCAAAGCTCCCCTTGCAGCAGTTTGGGTGATAAGCACTGTGGTCCAAGCTCTTAGCTTCAGCCTCACAGTTAACAACCAAGCTCACACTTCTGGCACCACACTCTACCTTTGTGTCTTAAGATTTGTAGGAAAGTACAACCATGTCTCACCCTCTTACTGCAGGGTGGCTTATCTTCCAACCTGTACAGGTCAAACCCACGTCAGAATCTCACAGAAGCATCATTCAGTGAGCTGAGATAGATGAAAAGGAGAATTTCCAGCACCCAGCTGAGAAGAGAAATGTAGGACAATGAAGGATGTTTACTGCTGACAGACTTCACACCAGGAGAAAACATAGTGGTGGGGAGGGGGAACGGGACACAGACAATGGAGTAATTGAAAATATCCAGGAGCAGGCACACACTGGGAGGGGGAAATGACAGCACAGGACAAATCCTACTCGGGAAATCTGATTTCTTTCACACTTCTCACTTTCAGAAGTCCAAACCTAGCTCCCTTTGTTCTGCCTGCACGGTCAAAGACAGACTCACTTCTCCTGCCTCAAACCATACGGCCAAAAACCCCTTTAGATAAAAATTAGGCAGAGCAAGACATCAAAAGCAGAAAAATCCCGTAGCAGAACTCCAAGGAGAGATATCAGGCAAGGGAGTGAGCAGTCATGGAGTGTGTGTGCAGCTGGTCCACCCCAGTAAATGTCAGCCCCACTAAAGGTCACCACCACATCGATTCCCCAACACTTTAAGGGAGGCAATTCTGTGCAGCAATGCTTCCCATGATGGATCAGACAGACAATTTAGCTTACTTGTGGAGGGAGGGGAGGGGGACAGAGCAAAGTGTGTGGTTTAACTGGCTGCTGCTATGTATGGCCAGAAATGACAGTGAGCCATAAACACCTTCGTATATGGTGGAGCCAAATGCATTACCAACACACAGCACAAACACCTCCTCTAGCATGCACATGTATATATGTACATAAATACAGGATTATCTCCAGCCTTGCAGACTTTCAAACCCTGAGCTGCCTAGCCTGATCTCATAGCTGACCCAAATTTGAGCTGGGTGTTCAAGTAGACACATCCCAGGGTCCTTTCCAACCCAATTCGTGCTGTGATCCGTGAAGGTAAAGCATATAGGAGAACAGCACATACATGGAAGCTGTGTGCATGAGGAGAACGTGAAGGGTTGTATCCTAACCTCTGTACCAGTAGGGGATAATGACACTAAAATATAATCTCAAATGCAATGCAAGATTTCAGAGGTTTCTTGACTTTGAGGTTAAAGAGATTACATGGGGAAGATTCTCAGCCATTTTAATATTTAATGTAAACACCAATTTTTACAAGGCTTGTCCATGCATAACCTGCCAGGCCAGGTACAGAATTCACTAGATGAATTTACAGCACTTACATCACAAAGGAGAAACCTTTAACAGTCACAGAGGCTCCCTCTGGCCTCAGCCTGTGAAATCAGCCTGGTTCCCATCGCTGCCGTTGAGCCAAACCACAGCTCTGCATTAAATACACATTTGGAGTTGGAGGAGCCAATTTGAAGGGCCAGTGAACTTCTACTACCCCACAGTCATAATCATCATCATTGTCATCAAAAAACCCCTTTGCTCTGGAAAGGTCTCAGTGCTGTTGAAGACAACAGGGGTTTTCTGAGCAGTGTCAAGTTTTTCAGCCGCCTTTATTGCCCATTTAGTACCTGAAGTCAACCAATACAACCACTTTGGAAAACCATATACCTTTTACCTCCCCATCAACAGAAGGAAATAAAACTGGCCCTAGGAAGGTCGACAGAAATACAGCTCCTGAAGAACCTGCCAGACCTGCTAATCTCAGCAGTCAGCCCTACAGCAGCAGCTCTCTGTGGGCATTAGTACTTTCACAGCTCTGCAGTGGTTTCAGCCTGTACAGATTACAAGAAGCGAGTCACCAAGTTATTCTTTGCAGTTGCAGTTTTTCATTTCCCTATGTCTAGAAGGCCTCCTGACAAGCCTCGTTACTGAGCTACACCAGCTTGACAGGGACACACACACACAAGTGCCAGTTCTGGCTGTCAGCTGCCAGACACCTCTACCTTCAGCAGACACCCGGTCCTGGAACAGGTTCTATGCTCCATCTGAGATGGGTTACCTCCCTGGTGAGAGACTGTGGACTACTATACCCCTTTAAGATTTAACCTCAACTCCTATAAGGAGAAGCAGTTTTATACAGGGAAATGTCTATGTGCACTCAAACACAAAAGGGAAAGTATTTACCACTGAGAAGCTTGACATTAAGTTTAAAGCATAAGCCTTTAACATTTCAGCAGACTAATTGTGAACAACACATTACTTATATATACACACATATATATGACAAAATTTTTAATTCCTACTTGAGAGGTACATGAGGTACAAAGGTGGAGTGGTGCTCTGTGGGACAATATAATCTACATTTCATTGACTTCAACTGAGTATGGTAAAGAAAATGGTGTTACTTCTACCAGACCCTGGGATAGGTATTAGATAGGGATTGAGTTCAGTTCTCTGCCTGGCACCAACTGTGTGATCTTCAACAGAGAGGACACATCCAGAGCCCATCACGGTTGCACAGGGTCTGCCCAGCACAGAGACATCAGGAGAGGAATCCCCTCCAGGCAGGATGCTCTATACTACTGCTGTCTATCTACACCTGCTTGTGCCACTTCAGACTCGTTGTGTTCATGGATCTCATGTGTTCTTGGGCCAAGCAGCAGCACACACCAGCACTGATGGCACCAGGAGATGGGTCAAGCCTTGTTGTCTTCATCATACACAAAGTAAACAATAAACCACTCAAATCTAACCTAACTCGTTGGTTGCCACTTGTCTAGAGCCCCCAGCGACTGGGAGAAGCTGCTGTAGTAAAATAGCCTGCAGCAATTCATACAAGCTAATTGCTAACTAGTTAATGATAATGGGGCCTAACGGCCTGAGTAATGCAAAAGATGAGAAAATAAACATTTGATTGCTGCGTTTGCATCTGTATCAAATTAGCAAGTTTCTAGTGGTTAACACTTCCACAGGCTATCCTTACCCAAAACAGAAGAAACACCCACAGGACAGGCACCTGCAGGTCTGGTTTCTGCTGGTCCCAGTAAGCAGGGGAGGCTGGATGAAGGGCTCGCTCCTGAGGTGACCCTGTGCACCCAGGGAATACTTTCACATTCTGCTGGCCACGGTGTATCTTCTGTCCTCAGCCAATTTACAGCACCTCATTTGTGTGGGGTTTTGGGGTCAGGGATTTGAAACAATCCAGTTACAAATCAGAGAAAGGGCTCTTATTAAAAATAAAAGAGAATCTCCAGAAATAAATGCTTTGTTTAAGCTTTTTTAATAGCTTTGGCAGCAAAAAAAGCCCTACAGGTTTGCTCCTATCTTTATACAGACTCAAGTCATCCTTTACATCCTTCCTCCTAAAGCATCACTACTGCAAGCCAATGAATAATTGAAAAACCCTAAACCAAGTAGGAGTCTGTGTCCAGGCCGGGGAGGAGGGAGGCAGCAACGCTGCATATCAGGAGGAACGTGGAGAGAAAGCAGCACTCAAGACACTGACACCGACAGACAGAAGTGACATTGACAGCTGAGCTTGAGGGGCCAGGGGGAATTGAATTTTCAGGGAAGGGTACACAGCAGTGTTTGGCCTCTCTTGATTTAAGCTGGAGTTCACCAACACTTCCAGAATCACAACTGAGACATAATTCAGTGCCCCTGGAGCCAGCTGGTCAGAACTAGAACAGGAATCCATAACTGAAGAGCTGAGGAAGCCTCCTCAGGAGATGTGCTCCTCCCTGGAAGTGAGGTGATATTCAATGAAGCTGCCTTTTTTCTTGAGAAGTTTTAACAGAAGGGCCAAAAAGTCTGTTTTTCTTTTCTTTCCCTGCAGCTCAGGGCTGGCAGCACCCATACAGACGGGGCTGGGCATCACAGGACCTGTCCCTGCTGCCTCACCATCCTGCCACACTGGAGTCACCCAGCTCCAGCTCAGCATCAGGTGCCACTAACAGCCCTCACCCCCATCACCCCCAGGGCTGGAAGTCTGTGTTCATTTATTTCTGTTACTGGGGGCAGAGGACTGGTCTCAAAGACAGCTCAGTTGAAGAGGAAAGTATCAGCTGCTCTGCAAGAGAAACTATGGGCAGCCCCACCAACACCTCCTGGGTTTCTCTGGAACGTGGCCATGCTATTCCCAGACAATATCCTCTTATTCCAGAACCATCCCTCAGGCTGTGACACAGCAATGCAGTGAAGAGCAGCCTGAGCTTTAGCTTGAAGAAGCTCGAAGGTACCTCTGCTTCAGCAGGAGCTCCCCATACACTCAACACCACAGGACTAGTTGGGAAAATTTACAGTGTAGGACTGGAAAAAGCAAATCCTGTGTGTCTGCTAGGAAAAAGCTTCCAAAGGCTTGCTTTGAAACACAGTGTTAATGGGTTTCTTTTTTCATAAAATATTTACCTAGTGGTACATGGTATTTATAGAAGAATATAAGCACATTTTATAGCCAACTTGTAAATTGTCAATACTGGATTTAACAGAAAAAGTGAACCTCTGCTTTGGAGTATTCTGCATCCCTCTGCATAATTTTATTGACATGTTAGTTTTTTATTAAATTTTATATACGATTTTATACAGGATGATCTCAAAGAGCTTCCCTATGGTTATAAAATTATACTAAATTTGACAGGCCTTTTTCACAAAAGAGAATAGGGGCACATTTCTTCCTATAAACCTATTGGAAAAGGATTTGGTTTATTTTCTCATAAATAAAGATTCATCAGGAACACTTACAGTTTTATACAACAGTTTAAAAGTGTCAAATCCAAGACACCAAGAGAGGCAGTGTCCATAAGAGGAGGGAACCATGCATGCCATCACCTGAAACAGGGACAGCAGCAGCTGGCCACATCCCACGCTGCTGCAGAGATGTCAACACAAGGTGTAGCCCCAAAGGACCCAACTTCTACCTTACACACCAGGGAAGATCACACTGGCTGCTGGTCCAGGCCAGGGGACCCCAAACACCATCAATGCAGCTCAAAGCCTCTGGGAGAAAACCACACCAGGCATTGACTGTGGAGGCACCTTTCACCTGTGTGTTGGCACTGACATAATCAGAAGTCATTTAATTAAAACCTCCTGATTATTACTGGATTAGCACAAGGCAGCAGGACAGTCCCTCAATCTGGTATTTCTGCAGGCTACATATCCTCTCTGTCAAAAAAAATCTCCATTTCCTCTCAGAATTGTGGATTTCTCTACTAAATAACAGAAAAGGTCAGCTTTAAAATTAAAGTAATACTTTTACTGGGTTATTCCTGTTCAGTGAATATAGCCATATTTCTTCAGCACATTATTATTATTGGATTTCTAAATCACATTTCAGAAGCTGACAAAAACACATGCAAAAAAAATAAAATCCAATATCAGTAACAATACAAATATTGAATGGAACCATTTAAAATGGGTCAGCAGCAGAAGAACGTTTTATTTAAACACACCACATATGAAAAAAAGCACTCTGGATCCCTATTAATCATGGGATAGGTATTAAAAACCCAAAACATTTCAAGTCACTTGCCATAAAGACTTACTCAAAGAAAATTGACATATCATCATAAAAAAAAGGTCTGAAATATTTCACCAGCCCATCACAGTGACACAACAGCAGCAACACTTAAAGCATCTCAGCACGAGCTGTTCTTACAATGAACAAAACCCACATTATCATCCCCAACACACCCCAGGGACAGGGAAGAGGAGGGATCCTGAGACACCCAGGGACTGACCACTCCACTGCTTCACCACCCTCCTGCCTACGAGGTTTGTGTCACCAGACAACACAAACTTCTGCTTATGATCTGTCTGTTCCCAGGGTGCACAACCAACCCCTGGCCACCGTCCCTACTGCCACACGGGTGCACACAGACACCAGGAACAATTAATAACCAAATTAAATTCTGCATGTGCAATATTTATTAGCAGTTGTAAGCTATAAAGGGCCAGCCTGGGAAATGTTTACTGGCAATAAAAACATCTTGAATCTCTCAAGCCAATAGGAACCCCAGGGATTAGCAAGCACGTAGCAGAGCAGGTATCCTCCACGCAGCTCTGTCAAACCACAGCCTCTGGCTCTTTAAACTCTCCTGTTTCTGCAGCTCTGCAGCTCTCAAGTGAGTTAAAGAAAAGGCTGACATCAGTATAACATAGCCATCATCTTTTCAGTGATGCCATCTCCTTGTATGGGACCTCCCTCTAAACATCAGGTTTACTTTAGGCCACAAGCTGTCCTTGAAGAATTTGTTTTCAATGACTTCAAGGAGACCCTTAGCAATGACCCATCGTTATCATGACAGTAACACCTGAAGCGATCGCTGTCAGAGTCCCATTCTGCAGCAAGTCACACTCCCTGACTCAGAACCTGCTGTCTGGTTTAGTTACCAAACACATATGGATTGAGGAAGGTAGAGAAAGATACTCCAGCAAAGGAAGTAAAATTAGCACAAGGAAGATAATCAAGCTGACAGTGTGTTAGTGTTACTGCTACAAAGCTGTTTTATAGGAAGGAGGGAACAAAGTGATCAGGGAAGAGGAAAAAACCCAACACAGCAACATCCCAAAAGACCCAGCCAAACAAAAGCCTCACTGCAAGGTCACCCCCAGGCAGCTCTACTTGGACACGTACCCACACTGAGGAGGAACTGAAGTCAAACAGCAAAATGAAGCCCACTTCTACTCCACAGCTGGTCCAGGCTGAGCACCCAGAGGTGTCAAACACACATCATGGCAGGGTGTGCACATTCCCTCCCTCCAGAGGAGGGAGGACACTGGCTAAGTCTATGGAGGACTGACAGTGGGAGAGCAGCCCATGAGAGGTGCTGGGCACACTTTGGGTCACACTGCTGGGTTGTATCACACCCAACTGTGTACAACAGTGCTACCAACCTGCTCTGGGGCACAGCTCCACAGAGCACTTTGTGAGCTGTTTAAGACCACGAGGTGGAGACTGAGAGATCTTTGCTATCTATCATCTTCCTAAAGAAAAGCACTTCTGTGCTTAAAGGGCTGTTGGCACAGGTTGGGTATTCCTGAGCACCTAAGCTACAACTGTTTTGACAAGCTACTGAGAGCTGCTGAAACACCATTGCAGTGTAACAAAACAGGTTGCTCTTGAGCAACAACAAACACATGTTGCCCTGGTACCCTCCCAGGCAAAGGCTGACAGGGAATGGAAAGCCCACAGTACAGAAAAGTCGTGTTTTAAAGTTAATGCAGGCTGCAAAAAGGTGATCTGGGAAAAGTGACAAAGGTGAGTTTGGGGCATGTTGAGCAAAGAATTGATGTTAACTCAGCCAAATGAATCCACCACATCAATACAACTGAAGTACTATCTGAATCCTGTGTTCAACTTGGGAATAATGAGGATTTCAGATCAGCCCAAGAGGACCAGCCAGTTTGGGGTCACAGAACTCTCCAAGTGCCAACAGTTCTCAAACAGGTTATTCAGAGCTACTCATTGGTTTCAGACTCAGAAAACCCAACAGAGGGGACAACACATGAGCCCACAGTGTGTTCCCAACCTGTCTTAAGGGGTTCTTCCCTTCTCCAGACAACACTTCCAACCAAAAAACACTGCTTTTGCTTCAGGCTGCCCTGAGCTGTGTCATCTCCAGCTATGGAGAACCACCAGGCTCAACCAGGTGTGCGTGCAAACCCCCAGTCTAACCTTACTCTGGGTGGACCCTCTGAGCCAGAGGATGGATGCAGATGGCCTCCAGTGCCACAACCCAACTTGACACAACTCTCAAATGCTTCATTTAGACACAAGTAGGTTTTGTTTCAGAAAACAGTTCTCTGCACAGAAAACATTTAATTGGTCATCAACAAATGTGATGTCTCAAACAAGTATTATTCCTCTTGGAGGAATAAATGAAGTAAGAAAGAATAAAGAGACTTCTAGCAGGTATTTCCAACTGTTCCTCTTCAAATAGCACCTCTGCACACACACCTGGCCAACCACAGGGCCTGAAAATTCTTCGAGTCCCCCCACCTGTGAGCTCATGCTGGCAGAAGTGATCAAATAGAGCTGCAGTGATTACATCTGCACCTCACAGCCATACTAGAGCAGCTTAATTTGATACAGTCCTGGTTAATAAACAGAAAACAGATGAGAGAATTTATCTCTATTTACTACAAATTCCATGGGGACAACTTTGTCAAATCTGTTTGTCTTTAATATTCCATTGAAGTCTCTAGTAACTATTTTTCTCACAGATTTTAAAGCAGAAATTCATTCATATTTTGGCTTCTTGGAGCAAAACTGAAGTATTTTCCTTTGTTCTCATAGAGTTCCCTCAGACAGCACCAACAGCCTGGCAGGCTGCAAAGGAGCCAGCTGGGTGGCTGCCTGTAGACTCAACCTTTGGATAAATGAGTTCAAACTCTTCCACCCCAAACAAAAGCAACCTGTGACCAGGCCAGTTCAGAGCACACATCACCCTTCTGAAGAGCATCAGGGTTACCTGCACTGCCCCTTAGTCATACCACATGTTTTATAACCCTCTCAACATTTTGGAGGCATTGGTTCAACTCAGCTTTTCAAGGGGAGAAAATCCCACCTGGCACATACACACTGTCAGCTTTCTCAAATATGCTCTGTCAAACTAAAGCCAGAAAAACAAGAAGCCTCCACACACACCCAGCGAGCCCCTGCCTGGTGCTGCCCATCCCAGCAAGCCAGCAGGTGTGATGCTAGCCCAGTTTAGAACAGCACTAACCCACACAGGCACATCTCAAACACATATGTTTAATTCTGCAATTCTTCAAGCACTTGAAGCCAGTGAGATAATTCTGACTCCACATTATTCATCTTGTTCCTCCCACTACCCCCCATCCACCTCTGCTGTTGAGCTGCAGGCTCACTCTGGGGGGGGTGCTCCCATGCTGCCTGCGTGCCGCCAGGCACACCCAGGTCCCACCCCCAGAGCCAGGCAGGCACAAAGGACCAGCCCCAGGTTTATGTGACAAAGGGAACTGATCAAAAAGAAACCTTTGACTCAGCTTCAGAAAAGTGAGTTCGAACCCAGCACTCAAACAGGAGTGGGTTTGACTGGTACTTTCCATCCCATAAAGGCCAGAGCTGTTCCCTTCCCTGAGCTTTGGGGAGCACCAGCATGGTGCTCTTCTCACATCAGAGGCTTCTGAGGGGCACACAGCACACCACCACCCTGGGTGAAGCTGCACACTGGGTCACCAGCAGAGCTAGACCACACTGCTGCAGCCAGGAGCCATGGCTCCCGAGGTGGGACCGAGACAAGGAACACACGGGGGTCTTGTCCCCTCACAGCATGGGCAGGACCAGGCCACCCCACCCACTGAGAAACAGGCTTGGAGCTTTGTCCACTGGAGCTGGATGGAGGCCCAGCAGGAGGGAGGCCATGCCACCCTCCTGAAATGAGGTGCAAACACCCATCCCACATGATGGGGAAGGAGTTACTACCCCAAAGGGACAGAGGACAGACATTCCCCAAAATCACCCACCTTCCCTCAACTGGCATCAGCTCTGAGGATTCCAAGGATCAGAAACAAAGCCAACAACACAATGTGTTCCTCAGACTCTCGTTGCTGCCACTGATGTGGCTCCACCAGCTCCCACATAGCATCATACCAGGCTACTTAACATGCATTTGGAAACCACCATAATCCAGCTCCAATTTGTTCTGGGGAGGATTTTGGAAGACAATGAAACCTTAGCATCTCTCCAAAACCAGGGGTTATCTCACCAGGTATGACAGAATTACAAAGTACTTCAGCACTAGGGTTACATAACACATCTTCTGTACAGAAACACCAAACCAAGGAAAACAGCACTTGAATTTCTCATCAGAGCAGTCAGTCTTTCAAGCCAAGCACAAGCACCCTTGGTCTTTGCTCCTATGGATTCAAAGTGAGCTGTTGGAAAGGTTGCAGTTGAATTTAAGGGAATGACATGGAAACACTCTTCCTTGAAGTTCCTGCACCTGACAGTTTCCATTACCAAAAAATTCCCCTCAGCAATGCCCAACACAAGAGCATCTCCTGGTACAGGGAGCAGGACCTCAGGCTGGCAGAAGGAGCTTCACTGCAGGAATTTCATTGTTCTCTTTATATAATTAATCTGTTCAGTCTCCTCTTATGGTTAAAGCTTTAAAACAGGTGGCAAAACACAAAGTTTTGAAATGGGAAGCTTTCACTTTTCTCTTTCAAAATGCAGGTAGCATTTTTCATCCATGCCAGTTTGGCAGCACCTTGCAGTAGAGTTGAAATGCATTTCTGTCATTTTTTGTAAAGGTGTGAAAGCCATGGTCTGAGAAATTGCTCCTGCAAAATGGCTTGTGCACAGCAGTCCCTTTTTTTCATTATGCTTAGTAAGGAAATGACCATAACATCATTAACTGCCCTAGTGACACCACTGTACACACACCCAAGCTATGCAAAGGGCTGTCCAAAAAAATAACTCAATTTTTTCCAGAAAATTACCTATAGAAGTACAGCTGCTTACTATGGGAAAAATAATGACAGGAGCTTCAGACACAGCCCTTGAAGACAATATTTCCATACCAAGTAATGCTCCAGGCTCACTCATAACTTCAGCATCTTTCTGAGCCAGCCCTGCATTGTTGTGTGCACTCAGGTGTTCCACTCCAGCAAAGCAGACCTACCACTGAGTTACCTAATTAGTGTCCTTCCCTGTGACTGCTGCTCATTCTTGGTCACTTCATTCAAGAAAGGATGGAATCTCTTTAGGTTTCACAGCAATGTAAGCAAGTTAGCAATAAAGAGTGACATGTCAGTAATTTTCCTCAATCCTTCCCAGCATTTCTTGGTCTTACAGTGGATGTTCCCCAAGACCAGAACAACTGTGGTATCTTTATCTTCGTTTAACACTCGGGGTGTGCAGCCCCACAGCTGACTGAGCCAGGTAAAAGATGTCCTGCTGCAAGAGCACTACTCCTTTCTTGGCACACTTTCAGAAACAGCTTAATGAACAAGACAGATTTTGATTACATGTTTCAGAAAAGCACAAAGACCATGTGGAAGGAAGGAGAGAGAAAGGAACAATATTTTTCTAGCAGCATGGTGGCAAAAACACAGGCAAAACCCCCAAACCCCCTAATGGTGCTTTAGGAAGAAGGGATGTTTTCATTACAACATCTTTACTGTTTTTCTTATGGCTTTAGGAACTACCCTTCATGTTTTGAAAATGTTCACAAACTCTGCTCGGGTGCTGAAGATGCTTTGACATGAAGCAATTTTAGCTCCTACTGCATTAAACGCTACACAAAGCGTCCGGTGGGCCATAAAAATCCACCCGACTGTGTAGTTCAGCTCCAACACCATTTAACTGACAGACACACTGTGCTGTTTGCATCAAAGTAATAAGAGGATGGTTTGGCTTTTAGAGGCACCAACACAGAGCTGCAAGTTAAACCTAGCAGCAGTCAATCACCATACCTCATCCATCATCACCTGCCCCACGGAGAAACTTCCTCATTAGGGCTCAAAGTGCAACTTCTGCAGCCTCCTCCTTGCCCACAGCAAGGGAGCTCCATCTAGGACTCCCCAGGTCCGTACTGCAGAATATCCTTAATTAATTTTCTTATAATAATGTAGGAATTAATAACCCTATAATGTATAATACATGATGGAAAAGTTGCTCGATGAGCTTCCATGAAGAAGAAATTCAAGGATGTTGCTCAGATAATAAGTGTCATGAAAATATGGAATCCCAAATGACTTCCAGGGGAATGAATCTTAAATTAAGAATTCCTTAGAAGAAATACACTTTTCCAAAAAATGGGTTGTGTTACACAAATATAAATCAGGTTGCCACTAAGAAATAATTTGCTTCTGAAGTGGCATTTGTCAACTACATGAATAAGTACTTTGACATTTGTAGAAACTGGGAGCTGATAAAACTGAACACTACTGCTTAACATTATTTTTCCTTTATATAAAGAGTCACAATCTGAGCATAAAAATTGCTCTTATTAGGCAGAGAATGTCAGGTCTCATTGCTAAATTTACTGTAGTGATTCAGCATGAAAACAAGCATTGTCCTTTTGGCTTTCAGCACCTCGGCATCCTCCCCAAAAGAGCCCTGTCAGTACCCACGTTAACTTCAGCGCCACGGCGTTCTGGAAGCCAACAAAGGATATTGTATCCCAGTCACTAGACAGTGTGAAATTCCTTCTAGCACTGATACAAAAGGCTCCAAAGTACAATATCTGTCTCACACCCAGCCCGAAGAGCCTCAGAGAAGCAGCAGTCAGCAAGCCCAGCTGGGCTGGTCCCTGTTTTGGCAGGCACTGGTCCATCCAGGGCTCCGAATCCCGCGGTGCCCGTCAGGATGTCTGAACACAGGGGCTGCAGCAGGTGGGGGCTGGGGGCACTGCAAGAACCCCTGTGCCCCACTCTGGAGCGGTGAGACTGGGACTTGACCACTGAGGGGCAACTGGCTTGGGGCATTTTCAAACATCTTGGACCTGCCATGGCAAATGTCATCCTTCAAAGGATGCACCTTTAAGACTCAGATACACAAGCACTCCAAATATCCCTTTCCAATACATTCCCTGATGGGCTGGACCTTTGAACACACAGCACAGATGCCTCCAGGAGTCTCCTGAACAGAAATACAACCCCCTAATTTCAAGGGATTAAATCATTCTGAAGTGATAGCCAAGGACCAGTCCTCCAGCAGCCTAATTCATGCAGCCTGGACACCTGCCACACAACTGCCAGAGCATCCCAACTCCAGCCAGGGCAGGCTGATGTCCTGCACCATGGGAGGGAGCTGATCCATCCTGGGTGGGGGCAGAGCCCCTGGGGGCTGGTGGCCAGGGAGGAAAGGAATGGATGGAGGGTTGCCTGGGAGAGACCAAACCCAGAGGCAGATTTAACAGCAATGAAGAACAGATGAGCAATAATCTTATCCACAAAAGAGAAACTGGAAGACAACCCCAATCTTAGATCACCAAATACTCTGGAACAAGGTTAAGCAATCACCAACATCCTCACAGAACTGCACAAATTTCATTTTGGGAGGACAATGTGAAATGCCTCTTACCCACTGTCCACACAGCCTCAAATGTTTGCCTAAATGTTTAAACAATTTAGAAGCTCACACACAAACTAATGCCCATTTAGAGACAAAAATCAAAGCAATATATTTTTCCAGATGCTCTACCGGATTGCTCAAGCTGTAATGGCACACTTACAAGAAACCATAATAAAAAAGACAAAATGCTCATGCAATACAGCATGAACATACCAAAAGAGCCATTAATATTGTTCTACCAAAGAAAAATGGCTTGCTAAATAGCCTGAAAGGACATCTGACAGGCATCTTTCCCTGTTTTCAAGAAATATATCCATACATAAAACTGATATGATTACTCCCTAAATCTAATAAGTTTCTTTTTCTTTGATGGTTGTTTGCTCCTTAATGTGCTTTAAATGCATAATAAAAATATAATGAAAAACATACATTTATTCTATGTGGCAGCTACTGCATATTCCATAAAAATGTAATCTTATAAAGTTTAATTTTACAGTGTTTCTTAAACCTATTTCCACTTATTCACTAGATGCAGACGGTATCTGCAAAGGAATTTAACACTTAACATAATGCTTTTCACCCAAATTAATGCCAAGTTTTCTCTTTACAGTCATTGTCATTTCCCCTTCTGTAAGCCTAGAAGAGGAAAAGCAAGTGGATTTAAGGTTTCCAAAGAGCCACATTAAAATGTAAAGTCCAAATATCCGCATCATTATTCCCACGATTGCTTCAGGACTGTTGTGGGATTTTTCCTCTCTGAGCATCCATCTTCCATAACACTCCAACAGCACTGAGAAAACTCTGAGCTGAGCTTAACTCCTTGCCACTGGTGAGATCAGTGCATCCACTTTGCATTAAGGGCATGTAAATCTGAGCACAGATGAATTAAAGGCCACTTAACTTTTCAAAAGGCATTTGTCAGGAGAAGCACCAGCAAACACACACTGCTGGGAAACCCTGTGCAACTCTTTAGGATAAGACAGCCCAGAAAAACCTCTTGGGACAGCAAAATTTGCTACCGAAACCAGACTTGCAGTCAGCAGTCAATCTACTACATTTAGAACCACCCTGCATTACACACATTTGTTTCACACGTGCTGCCACTCATCTACAACCAGGAGAAAAACTGCTACACAATTCCCCCTGGTGTCAATCAAAACAAGATGTCATTCGCTTCCAGTGTGAAGAACCTGGAGATGCCACAACCTGACCCTCCTGCCACCGGCTCCAGCTCTGTGCTTGGACAGTGTATGTCACCTTCTTCTCATGGTCACTTCAACTGGCCTTGATCTTCATTGATTTTATCAAGCTAATTGTCCTTTTAACTAGAGCTGTGGGGTCCCAATGTTTATGGGACCCTTGGAGGAGCTGCACAGCACCCACACACAGCGGTTCTGATGAGGGGAAGAGGCATCTCTTCTTTCACTGGGACCTGTACAGCACCTGCCCAGGAGCTGGACCCCACAGCCATCATGCTACCTGTCACCATACCAACAGCACAAACATCCTCCATAACACAAGCAGCAGCTTCCAGACTCTGGGATTTAACCCAAAACTTCAAGTGAATCCTTTTAGTCATGTGTGTGTTGGAAAGGAGCAGAGGATGAAGCAACAGCCTTGGGCAGTGCAGGTGCACTCAGGGCACAGAAGGATGGACATCTTCCCTCCCCACACACAGCTCCCCCATCCTTAGGGATGCTGCACTAACTTCTGACCTTGCTGGAGCAGAGAGGTTGGCAAACACTCTCCTCTCCCTTTGATACAACTCCAAGTCCCTCAACAATGGGCACAGAGCACCTCACCTGTCCAGGTCCCAAACCTGGGGCTCCCACCACATCACGCTTAGAACTGCACAGCGTCACCACTGCAGCTGTACACAGGATCCTCCAACTGCATTAGAGCCTGTTATACTCTGTCACCATAAAAATGCCACTTTATGATACACTCAGGCAGGATGCTCTACTGTTTACAACAGATGGCAGAACTAAACACACTTCAAAATGGTTTAAACTGGGGAAAGTCTTCCTCTCTCTGGCCATCACACAGTTCACTTTCTTGAGTTAGTGTGCAGATAGAGCAGCAGCAGTGGCTCTAAAAGGAGGCATCTGGTGGTAGACAAGCTCTTCTCCAAGTCTTCAAAACCTGGCATGCTGCTGCTGCTGTCCTCGGGAGGCAGCAGGCCTAACACCACCACAGAGGGGCAGCTGGCAGGACAGGGAATGGCCACTCATCCCAAAGCAGGGCTCAAGGAACAAGCGGGTGCCACAATGCCCAAGAGCCTGGACACACCAGCTGTCCTTTTACACTTTAAGACATTGCCAATCCAAGATCAGCAGGTTTATATTACATATACTTGATATATAATATTTATTTTATATGAATTATGTGTATTTGATGGGCTTCCTGAGGTGCAGAGGATGCATGCAGCTTCAACAGGAGCTATCTAGGGTAGGCAGGGTGGGGGGTTTTCAAGTATGAAGAGTAACTCCATGGGCTCAGATGGATCTCAGGTCTGGATTCACCTGAGCTGTCACAGCAGCCCATGCCTATATCCATAACACTCAGGGAGTGGGTCTGAAAGCATCTATGATCTTGACTTGCCAGTGGAAGGCTCTCAGGCCAAGCACCTGAGCTGCACTTGCTCTGCTAAGGAGGAGGTGACCCAGGGCTTGGCTTCACAAACCACATAGCTGGTCCTGGGACAGCCTCAGAAACCCCATGAGGAAGAGTATGAGTGACCCTGGGATTAAAGCCAAATATGTGCTTGAGTGTTTTGATGAGTCACAACTTGAATTTGCTTTCAGCACTTGTTTGGGTACCAGTTAGTTGATAATCTTACTGTGCTGCTTCAACCACATGTTCCCCCCTCCCCATTTTTACTCTTAAATACGACATGAAAGAACCATTTGCTCATCTGAGTGGTATTGACATGTCAAATTTGCTCAAACAACAAGGATCAATAGCAGGCAAAACTCAAGAGACCTGCCAGGACATGGAAGAACATAATAAAGATCAAGGTGACAGCAGGTTTTAATTATGTGATAGGAGAAGTTATGTTCTGTAAGGTCTTTGCAATTTGAGACTATAATCAAAATGTCATCAGCCTGCCTCTTGTATTTTCAATCTCTTAGGAAAATGACTAAAACTGGTATAACATTTTCAGATTAATTTTGATGCTTCCATCAGAAAGCCTGACATTTGGCTAATGTCAGACATCACCTACATTGTCATTTGATTCCCCGCTCCCCCCCTTGGGTGTCACTCCACTAATGACCTAGAGGTGGTAATGAAAAGCAATGAACAGATTAAGGACAGAACTTTTGAAAACGAAGCAAGATCTGCTTTGACATTAACATGCCACTCCTGGAAACACCCAGGAAGGTCTGGTATTTGCCAAGCCAGAGATACAGGTATTTTAAAACCCAGTGTAAACATTCTCATCATTTACCCAGTTCAACAGTGCTCATTTGCTTCAAGTACTGTAAGACTTTGCACCAGAACAGAAGATATCTCTAAGGAACACCACAAAGCCCCTGAGGCTTTACAGCTCCGTGGCCACCTCTGATGGAGATGCAGATTTTGCCCTCCCTTCCCCGTGGATCAGTGTGCAAACCACAGTTTCAGTGCTCACAGCCCAAGTACACCAGTACACAGCCAGTCCCCCGCCTCCCTTCGAAGGTCACAGGAGGCTGAGACCAAACAACATGACAAAAGCTGCAAGAAAAAATTCTCTCCTTCCACAAAACATCTCATGACACCAACTAGAACAGCTCCCACCTTCTGAGCTGAAGCACCACAGAAGGGGAAGCGTGTAACACCCTTGCACAGGTCCAACACACAAGAGGCATCGTGGGATCCCAGAAAGCAAAGCTGAAACGGACCTCAGGAGGGCAGGGGGGCAGCACTGCTGCAGATGCTCTGGGAGCACTGCAGGGCATCTGGGCCCAGGCCAGCTCCCCCCAGGGCTGCAGCATCCCTCTGCAGCTGTGAGGGTGGTGACCCCAGGTACCATTAGAACCCCCCCACCCCTGAAGTCACTGCAGAGAGCCTGCTGAAACAAGGTGGGGGAGGCACAACAAACCAACCTCCAAATCAAACCCCTATTAATGCTGCTGGTGGGAGCTGCAAGCCCATATAGAGCACTATGAAACAACTCCTGGGGACCACTTCCAAAGACCCCAGTATGAAAGAAGAGAGGAGTCAAGCACCACTTACAATGTGCCACTGCTCTCAGTCATGGCAGAGGTCAGAACAGGGGCTGTTTGCTGTTCTTCCCATCAGCCACACGAGGTTTGGGTTGTTCCACAAGCTGGACACTGTACTTTAAGCCTTTCCTCCCATGCCACACTTACACACCTTTATTCCCTGGCAGGGAGGGTTTAAGACTTGTTCCCTCCTGATCAAGCACCTCAACTGCTGACAGGGAAGCTCGGTGCCCCCGATGAAGGCTGCTCCACACAGGTTTTCCAAGAGGCAGGAGCACTGCAGCAGCACTCTGCAGTGTTAGATACTGCATTACAAACAAGAGCATTGTGACTGTTTCCACTGAAAACAGAGCCATTCCTAACTACCCTTTATTAGTACTTTTTAAATTCACCAAGCTTCCTCACATCAGTAAAGATTATTGCACTATAACTTCAAACCACAGTGTGGCTATCCTGGAACAATAAAATCTTAAGTATTTTCCAATTACTTCTGCCTGGGGCCATTCAAGCACCAGGAATGAGAACACTGATATCTATGGCTTTTTCTGCTTCTTGCTCTTTTTTTTTCAGGCTCATCTATAGGCAGGGTAACAGCAGAAAAAACACCTCCCTGCTTGCTAAGGCTTTAATTCAAATCACACAGACACATGCCTTGTCCTCTAGTTTGTGGGCACAGACAATACCTCCAAACCACTGGCCCCCTCAAACAGACTGAGGGCCTTGGGAAATCCATCTTCCCTCTTCATCTGAAAGGTGTCTTACACCAATTCCAAAGATGCCCCTAATTCCAAAGGGAAGCCCTACCACTAAGCACAGCAGAAAGAGGAAGACTGATAGCTTAGGTGGAACAAAACCCACAAAGCACATTGTGTTGGCTCTTGGTTTTTGCCAGTGTGAGTTTATTACTCTGCATGATGTAATGTTTGGAGAAGGTGGGCATCTGGGATGAAAGTCCTGCTCTGGGGATGCTCTGCAATGGCTGCCAGTGCTACAGCTTGGCAGCAATAGGAGTGTTGCAGAGACAGTTGGCAAAGAACTGACCAAGTACAAGCTAGAAGATCACAGACATGACCTTAGATGTGCATGTCTTAGGCCAAACTCACCACAAAAGCAGGCAGCAGGCAGCAGGCAGCAGGCAGCAGGCAGCAATAACACCCCTTGAAGCCCCTGGCCATTACAGACCCTTTTTATAGGGTCACAGTGCCATCAGGTGTTGTGGAAAAGAGCCCTGACCAACTCAGCTCACCTGTGCTTGAGGCAGTCAGCTGTGGCCTGCCAGCACCAGACCCTTTAAAAGGAGAAGAGAGGCAGGTTTAAAGGCTCATGTGCCCTTTAGTGCTGAGACATGCTGCAGAGGCCAACTAGACTGTGGTTTTCCAATGTGTGTATCTACATTATGCTCAACACCTCTAACAGAACATCAGGAGTTGGAAGGGACCCCCAAAGAACACCCAGTCCAACCCCTGGACATGGTCTAAGGGTGGACTAGGTGGCAGTAGGTTAATGGTTGGGCTGCATGATCTTAAGGGTCTTTTCCAACCACAACAATTCCATGACTCTATGTTCAGGTGAGATGGAATGTCTCCAGACAAGGAGATTCCACTGCCTCTCTGGGCAGCTTGTCCCAGGGCTCTGGCACCATCACGGGGAAAAAAAAAAACCAAAAGTATATATTTTTAGATGTAAAAAAACTAAAGAGAAATGAGTGGGTTTTGCAAGCAGGTTCTTATGCTGTTCCTTGGGATCTGAGCCTGTGTTTTCCACAGGTGAAGAAAGAAGATGGGGAACTTGGAGTTCAAGAAGCTTCTTTTTAAAGACAGCCATCCCTTCCCTCATTCCCCATAGGGCTTGCATGTGTCACAGTTCTTGCTAATTAAAATAATATTTGACTTGATAAACAGGGGCTGAATTTTGGCTGAATGCAAAGACTGGCTCTTGAATTAATCAAGAACTGCCTCTGAAATTTGTTGCTCTCAGTACATCGGGGATTCAGAGGAGGAGTGGAATGTTAAAAAGATGAATCTGACAGATTTGAAATTTTCCACTGAGTGAGAACCACACCAGCAGCTCTTTGATACAAACAATAACCCCAAACCATCAGCCCTGGGTTCAAAAGTGATGTGGAGCAGCACCTTGGTGTCATCACTTCTGTTACTAGAAGCACTAAGCACCTGCTTGGCACAGAAATGTGATTCAGGCATGAGAAGAGCTGCAGTTCAGCACATAGAAGTGATAAAGTGGCATTTCTTGTGTCCCAAACAGCTCCAGAAAGAGTCTCCCCTCGCTGGGAGACTGTCTTTCTCCTCTTTACTTTTGTGAAACCAGAAGTCATTATGGCACTGAGAAATCTAAAGACTGGGAACTTTTAATTAGTAGGAACGTTGTGAACGTGTTTGTTGAAGAGTAGAAAGTGTTTTTCTGGGGGAAAAAAGCATTTGCCTTTTGATCTGTTCACAGTAGAACCCTTAGAGGCAGAGCTGTAGGCATGGAGCTGGCTCCCACAAAGGGGCTGGATCAGGATGGTGAAGCTTCATTTTCTGTCCAGTCCATTTTTCCCTTCCCTCCTGAGACTGCCAGTAAGAGGTAATTGGTGGCAACTGTGACAGCAACTGCTCAAGTGTAGAAATTGTCTTTCAGGGGCTGTGGAGATGCCATCCCTCAGTCATTTGGTGTAGGCTGCCCAGGAGAAGATGGATGATGGTGCTCAGTCGTCACTGACGTAGATCACATTGAAAACAGCGACCTGCAGGTGAAGTGCTGCAGCTCGTGTCACCTACTGACTCCAGGACAGAAGGTGCTCTGGGAAAGGGATTTTACTGCTCTGGGTTCCAATGTTTATTTCAGAAACCTGCCTGCCTCCCCTTGGGAAAGAATCAGTGATTATCACACGCAGACCAGTTGCAAACCAATAAACACACTAGCAAATAAATTAATAAATAAATAGATCTGAGTTGTCTGCAGCAAATAATGTGATTTCATTGTATCTTACAGCCTGAGACCTGTGAAGCTGTCAGAATGCTCTGCCAACCTGCTGGCTCTGTGCTGAGGACCTGCCCTGCTGCTAGATGCTGGAGTTTCGTGGATGTGTTCAAAAAACCCTGTTTTCAACAAAAAAAAACGATTCCACCCTTGAAAGTATCTGCCACCAGCTGCAGTAAGCATTGAGCTGAATGTAAACTGGTTATTTCCCATCTGGTTCTAAATTGCAAAGAGCAGAAATTGTGAATGAAATAACTGGATAATTTATTGAGATAATTACAATTAAAATTAATTTAATAATTAAAGGTTATTTTTCTTTCAGACTCAGGCCTCATTAGGAGAACACACCATCTGCACCATCGAGGGGAGAACATTCCCGTTGTCTCCCAAACACACAACCTGCTGATCATGAGAATTCAAATGCCCTCAGAGCGAGGGTTTTCTGGGTGATGAAGAATCAGGTCTATTTATTCCTGTCTTTGCCAGGTGTGAGTGGAACAAAGGTGCTGCTGTTACTGAGAGTGCTACTGACCATCCAGGCATCCCACAGGGATGGGATCTGCGCTGGCTGGGACCGATGGCAGGAGAGTTTGGATGGGACAGTTGGCTCTTACACTGCCAAGTGCCAAGGTATTAAAACCAGATGGCTTGGTTAGAATTTCTAGCAGTATTTCCTAAACTCAGCTGTGTGGGGCTTGCTTCTGTCAGAGAGGGATGAGGGGGGTGTTCTAGAGTTTCCTAAATGTGATTAGTTTTCGGCACTTGAAAGCCCTGAGAAAGGCAGGGTGCCTGTTCTTGGGTGCACCTCTGAAGTGCTGTCAGGGCAAGTCACTGTGACACTCAGCACCCATTTGGGTCTCAGGAGGCGTTTGCACACCGGGAAGCCAGAGGTATTTGGAGTTTCTATCGGGAGAGAATTCTTTGTGCCGGGACAGGGGTAGAACCAGAGCTGAACCTTGTCACCCTGCAGCCCTTGGTGTCAGACAGGGTCTGCAGGCCAGGACTGCACTGTCTTTTGGACAAAATCCTAGAGCAGCTGCCTTCCACAGCAAGGGAGGTGTGTCACTGGGTTCTGGTGAGCTAGAAAGTGGCTCGTTGTGTAAGGAATCGAGACATCTCAGGTCGCTTTGGTTCCCACGATACAACTCTTCACCTGGGTGACACATCCACGGAAGGCACTGGCCATGAAGGAAGAGGAAAGGGACAGAAGTGGCACAGACAGAGCAGCATCATCCAATGACTCATTGCTCTGAGAACCCAGATTTTCTAGGTGGTGGTTGCTAGGCTGGTTAGGTTGTAGTTACCACTTAACAGGATCGTGGAGAGGAGGATGATGTAGTGTTACTTCATATGAAATGGTTTGTGCCACGGCTCAGAGTGCCCTGATGAGGGTGTATTTAGAGCTGGCAGGGATTTTCAGGTGCTGGCCCCCACGTGCACACATAGCACAGGGTGGCCAGAGCAGTGCCCACCCCTGCCCAGACTAACCCAGCGCTGCCAGCGTGCACATGGGGCTGCAGAATAAAACCGACTGCCCTACGTTAAGTTCCTCTTTCCAACTATTAATGCATCCTCTACCAAATCAATCTGCCTTTTCACAGTTGAAACCAGTAAAAATGGCAGGATTTTTTTTTTTGCTTGAGGCAGGAAACATCCAGTAGGTGGAGGTGGAACCAGTCACGTTCTTCACCATCCAGAAGGGAGGAAAAACAAAATCCCATTATGAAATCACCAGGTTTGCCACACAGACATCGTTAGCAAGAGCTGATTCCTGGCTATCAGACAGATCTGCTCTTTCTAGTGGGATCCCTACAGTATTGCCTCCATAATGGCAATGGAGAGGGTCTTTGGGGTTTACTTTTTAATATCAAGGTGAAAGAACCTGATCTCTTTTTTTTTTTAATTTACAATTCAATGTTGCAGTGGAAGCAAACAGGAAATCTTCTGGGAAGGGAGAGTGGCTTCGTGCTTTGGTGTGAGTGTCTGCATGCATGATGCATGAACACCTTCACTCGGGTCTCTCGGAGACTCATTTTTCCAGAAGCAGCTTTCAGACATTTCTCCCCTGGACATACGTGCACGTCCTAACTGTCAGGGTCACAGTCCTTACTTATAAAGTCCTTAACAGGAAAAAGTCCTTCCTTCAAGAGAGGGATGTTCTGTAAAGGAATATCTATAATTAAACTGAGCTCTGACACCAGCAATCATACTGCACCAAACAAGAGCTGCAACCACAAACTTGGCAAGAGAAGCGTGGCTCAGGCTGGGATTTCAGCTGCTCCCCTCCCCGCTTCTCTGGGTGAGACGTGGCTCGAGTCAGAAGCAGCTACAGGTTATTTGTACCTCAGGATTATCTGATGGGTCTGTGGAAATAAATAGTTGGTCCAAATCTCACTGAGGTCAGTAAGAGCTTTTCCGTTTGCTCTACGAGCCTTTGAATGAGACTGCCGGCAGTCAGATCCACAGCAGCTCCATTCATCCCCTACCAGTGATCTCATTCACTGGCAGCTCAAGCAGAAAGGTCCCCAGGGCTGCCCCACCTCGCTCGTACCCAGCTCACAGGTACCCACATCCCTTGGAAATGGGTGCTCATCCCATGAACAAACGCCCCGGCCCGTGGGTGGTCCCCAAAGCAGGCCGCAGTCCCCCCTGTGCTCACCGGACACCAGTCCCACACCCACGTGCTCGGCACTCTGCAGACTTCAGCCTGACCAGATGGGTCCCCAGGGGGTAAAGGAAATCCAGAAAGCTGGGTGGCTTTCATTTGGAGATCTTGGCATGATCCCAGGCTTCAATTAAAGTTGTAAGAGGGGAAGGAGCACAACATGTTAGAGGAAGGCAGAACTGTAGTTCTGTAGTGCTTGGGAAGAGGTTACCAGGCAGGACAGACGTGGGAGGGTCTCCCCACTGCAGATGGTCCTGTTCTAATGGCCTTGTGAGGAGAGAGGTGCTGGGAGCCCAACAGCATCTAACACAATCTCACCAGCCAAGCCCATTGGTTATATTTCATCTCATTAGTTTTTTTTTTTTCTTCCAAGAGCTGATTAAATGCAGTGTATCCAGATAGGAAATGACTTATTTTAATCAATTTTTACATTAAAAGTTTCTGTGTGAACTTCAGGACATTACAAGATGCACTACACCAATGCCAAAGATCCCCCCACCCTCTGCCTCCTGATGTCACATTTCTCTGGTCCCCGTGGTCTCGCTCTGCTGCAGAAGAAGACTGGGAGGACAGCTGGATCTCACAGCATCCCTTGGGCTTTATTAGTCCCATTTGAGAAGTGAATTCCAGAGCAGGTTTGATGTTGCCTGCTCTGACACCTGCTTCTTCCCCTTTATGCCAGGACAGTGATGTTTGTGCTGCAGCTGCCCTGCTGTGGGAGGTGAAGAGCCTGGACCTCACAGGAACTCGAACTTCTACCCTCGGGGAAGTGGGACCCAGCTGAGTTTGCTTGAGTCTCTCCCTCAAGCATTGCTCAGACACCTAATGCTGCCTTTCCAGGGGGTCCTACAGCATTGCTGAGTACCAAACACTTTAATAATCCAGCTCCTCTGCAGTGCACATCCAGACTTTAATGACTCGCACAGAGAAGACAAGTATTATATAAAATATTAATGTGCAGATGTCTTAATGAACCAAAATCCATAAACCCAGCACAATTAACCTCAGAGAAGAGGCGTGAGGCTGTGTGTTAACTCTGAACCCAGCTGAAATTTTAAAGGTGTCAAACAGTTCTTGCCTTCACAGTGCAACTAAGTTTAAAGAAAAACCAACCTAATAAATTAATCTCCACATCCCAAGGTCTGTGTTCGAAATCTTAACCTTAGGCACAGATAAAACAATGGAACGACTCAACAGACTCTCTTCCCCTGGGAATAGTACTTTAGAGGGAAGCAAAATACCCCAGTACAGCCAAATGCAAGATCACTCTGCAGCCTGGTGGCATGAAAGTCTTCTCTGCCCTGTGATTTGCAGCTGTGGTTCTCCAAAACTACCAGCAGACTTTTTTTTTTTCTTTCTTTCTTTCTTTCTTTCTTTCTTTCTTTCTTTCTTTCTTTCTTTCTTTCTTTCTTTCTTTCTTTCTTTCTTTCTTTCTTTCTTTCTTTCT
>VXBZ01012860.1:262107-288372 GCA_013399135.1 Heliornis fulica | reverse complement strand
TCCTTCCTTCCTTCCTTCCTTCCTCAGAGGGGTGGCTGAACACTCCACTCGGGATTCTGGTCTCTTTGTGGGCTGCAGGGATGCAGCAGGTTGAAGGAAGCAGTCCCAAAGGCTGTCTCTGGACACCCACTCCCCATCCTGGAGAAGGTGGTAATGTGTCCATAAAGCTCTGTGCTAAGCAGCGAGCAGCTATTAACCACGAAGAGAATTCTGCAGCTTGCAGAGAACAAACTCACAAACTGGCTTTCATCAACAAGCAGCACTGCAGGAGCTGAGCTAATCAGTTTAGTTTGGTTTTGGCAAGGTCGTTTTTAATTGATGTCATTTAAGCTCAGGTCCCCAGAAGTAAAGCACTTTCTCAAAGGGGCTAAGTAAATTATTTAATAACCATTTAAAGTATGATTACTCACTCCTTTGCAGTTTACTTAATTGTCTTGATACACTTCTTTCCTCTTCATCCTGCTGCTTCTGGAACTCCACAGCAGCTTTGCAGCAGGAGCAGCATCACGAATCAGGTGCCTGTCCCCGACAAGTCCCAAGCAGCAGCATGTTCGCAGCTGGCCTGGGGAGCAGCCCACAAGCCTGAGAGCAGCCACTGGCTGCTGCAGGTCACAGCAGAGCTGTCCTTTGTCCAGAGGACCTGGAAGAGAAGAACAGAGGGTTTAGGGCACAGTTCTCATCACGGTCCCCTGCTGTTTCCACTCACAGGTAAGACAACGTCGGTGCTCCTCACGTTACTCTGCCTTGTTGCCATCTCTCAGCTCCAGAGTAAATTTTGTCCAAGAGTAAATAAATAGTAACCTGCACAGGTCCTCACCTGATGAATTGGTAAGATGGAAAGACCTAGTAGTAAAAACCTCATTTTTTATATATTTTGTCCTGACAGTTCATTGCTGCAAACTCCTATTCCTACCTGTTTGCTGGGGTGTTTTCCCCAGGCTCTGCCTCCCCGGGGTGCATAACCCCGCTGTGCACATTTCCCTCTCTTACAGGAGAAGCAGCAGGAAAGGCTCCAAGCTTTCATGCAGCTTCATGTCCACTCCTGTGTGTGCCTGCTACCACCTTAAAAAGTGATGATATGCTTTTATGGACTGCACAGTGTGGATATGTTGTTGAGCTTCTCCATTGTAGTCCCAGGTTATTCAGGTATCTATCGAACTGCATCCACTTTAACTTCTGGCCTATTTCTGTAAGTGCCTTTGGCCAAAGCCAAAGAAATAAATGAAAAACACTTTATTGATGTGGAACATTCACAGAGAATTAAACTCAACCTCTGAATTGCAGCATGAGTGGAATGGATCTGCCAAGGAAAACATATGTGCTCAATATGAAAATTTAAATAATTTTAAAGGATAACTTCATGGTAGTCATTCAGTAGGCACTAAGACTTTAGCAGAACTGAGGGAAGTTGAATCCTTTCGGTGACACCACTAGGAATTCGGGTAAGTTAATATTTTGCTGCTGTGGTGTTCCTCCCTCTGATTTAAGACTTACATTCTCCTGCTGCTGCTGGAGTGGTTTGCAGGAACAAGAGTGGAAATGCCTCCCTCGAGAGTCACCTAGCAAAATCCCCTGAAGCAGAATGACGCCTCTCATCATTGACAACACAAAGCTAAAGAATATGCTGCTCTCTAAACCAGTGCTCTGCGGAGATCCACAGCCTACAAGATGTAAAAGGACACAAGGAAGATGACTTTTATATTGCCTTAAAGTCACTGGTAGCAAAGGGGATGCAATTGAAGCAGCACTTGCCCTCAGCAAATTCTGTGAACGGCCTCCAGCATTTTAAAAACAATATGGCAAAGGGAAATGGCCAGAAAAGCAAAATTCATTCAGTTTGCTGCCTGTAGAGACACAGCATTGCTGCTCCAGGTGCTAACAGCAATCTGAACAGTTCTAGAGGGTGGTACAGATGTTGTCATTGGGAGTCACACAGTGTCTGCCCCAGTGCCCTGCCCTGTCTGCACGGTTGAGACGGTGTCGGAAGGTGTCACTGCTTTCCATGGGACCAATCCTCAGCTAAAGCAGTCAGGTACCACTGGATTTGTAGGTTAGATTTCAGTGGAGAGCTGTGTGGAAGAGGTGGAGGAATCTAGTGTGCAGTTTAACTTCCACTTCTGTGACCCACCAGGACTAAAAGCAGATTTAAGCAGAAACATTGTAGTTCTACTCAAGTTTTCCAGCCAATTCTTTTGGTCACTATATTCACTGCCAGCCTGTTTAACTTAATCCCTATTCTGTCTTGCTCTTCACAGTCAAGCTTCCTTTCTTCCCACTCTCCTTCCTAGACAGCTCCCCCTTATCCTCCATCTTCTTTACATAGTGACCTCAGAGGTCACTATGTAAAGAAGAGGAATAGGGAAGTTTTCCTCCAAGGCTTTGGATGGATTTTTTTTTTTTTTTTGCTTCTGACACAATTTTGTCTTTTTCTGCCTCTGCATTGTCCAAAAAAACCCCATTTGCATCCTTTGACTGTAGAGCAGGAAGGCTTTTACCTTGCACCATTCAGGAAAACACCCAAGTGTTGTCAGAGGCAGTGCATAAGCTTTGAGCATCTCGGAGCGATGGGGAGAAAACCATTGGCATCACCAATCCCTTTTCTGCCTCCCGGGTGGCTGCCGAGGGCTGCAGTTCCACACCCTGCCTTTGGGAACAGGCAGCCTGAGAGCAGAGCTCCTGGACGCTGAATCTGCTAGTCGCTGAGTTACCCCACCGTCACCTCACCAGGAGGACGAAGGCAGGAGCAGCAGGTGAGTATCTATCCACTCATTTTCCTGCTGAAAAATGCTTCTGGCTGGATGTCTGGGGCTGGTATCTCTGGACTGAAGCTGCCTGAGGAACCTTTCAAGTGCTCCTGCTCCCATGTTCATCGTCTGCCCCGATGAAGGCCACCTCCCCAGCCCAGCCATACGCAGGCTGCAGGTCCAGAACGAAGCGTTCTGGGTCTTCTCCAAAAAGTGTTAGAAACACAAGACACCCAGCCAGCTCTGGAGCCCTTCCTCAGCCAGTCTCAGACAGTTATCCACCCTGCAGCTGCTTCCAGAGTGTTCCAGCACCCCCAGTGCTCCCAGCCCACGGCGAAGACACCGGCCCCACTCGGACTCTGGCACAAGGCGGTTATGTGGATATTGAGTGAGCAGGATTGGGGGGGGGGAATCCACTGCCACTCGTAATGTACCAAATATATTCGTGTTTGCTCAGATGCTCAGGTCTTTGTGAAGGCTGTGAAGCCTTGTATCACTTATCTGGCATTTCCAGATGTCCCACAGTGCCCTGAGACTGTATTTCTGACGGGCTGTTTGTCACCTGGAAAGCCCAGCCGCGATCCTCCGAGTGCCAGTCAGCGATCTGGGCCGGGCACCGGCAGTTAGAACTTGGTCTCTGCAAGAGGTGCTGCACAGAACTCTCATAATTCATTTCTCTTTTATTTGCAAGGACCAAAAAGAAAACAAAGGGCTCGATTCAACTCTGGGAGACACAACAGTCGATTGACTTTAGGGGGGAGTGGAGCTGGAATTAAAATGGAACTTTTAAACTGCAACAGACCAGATGTTTTGTGTTACAGCTACAATAGCTTCTGCAGGATATTATCTGCAAAGTCCTTTGGGGATCTTGTGCAATGAGAGATACTATGTAAACACTGACATTAATTATCCAGCTATTGTGCATGCAGAGCAGCGGGTTTGAATGTGAGATGCCTCGTGTTAACATTACGGCTCCAAAAATACGATTTGCATTTCGAAACAAGTGGCTTCGCTTTCAGCCGTGACAAACACAGGACAATAACTGGAGGGAGACCTGACGGCATTGTCCTCCCAGGGCACAGCTCGGCTCGGCGGAACCTCTGCCCCAACCCTCGCCCACGGACCCCTTCCCCGTGTCCGAACGGTCCTGTAACCCTGCTTGCAGGGCCGTGAGTGTCGACTCAGAGCGATGCCCCAGGCTTTCTCGTGGAGCAGTAAGGGTTTGCTCATTAGCCACCTTGGGTTTTCTTCATTAGCTCTGCAGCTTCCCACGGGTCAGGACTGTGTGTCCCTTAGCGGCGCTGGATGCGCTTTCCAGAGTCGTACCGACAGGCAAACCCTTGAATTGTCGTTTACAGCAGACTCGGTGCCATTCGACCGCCCAAAAATCCGACCCCCGTTCCCAACCCAGGGACCCTGGAAGGTGGGACTGGTGCTCCCGCCGCCGGGGAAGCCTTGGACCACAGTGCCACCTCCTGGGTGTCCGGGGGTGGCGGCTCCTTCCCGGGGGACACCAGCCTCGCCCTGGGGTCGGGGGAGGAAGAGTGAGAGCAAGGAGAAGAGGAGAAGATGGAGGAGAGGGAGCAGAGGGGGAGCTTTGGGTCCCTCGGCTCTGCCCGCAGCCTGGCGATGGGGAGCAAAGGCGGCAGAGCCGCAGTGGGGGTGTCCAGAAACACTGTGTGGACACCCCAGGGGTATGGAGAAAGGATGTGCAGGAAGAGACAGACATTTGGGAGTGTTACAGGCCACAGATTCACAGTATCACAGACCATGAGAATGCAGAAGGGACCTCTGGAGACCCCCCAGTCCCAGAGCAGGGTCACCTCGGTCAGGGCACGCAGGAACTTGTACAGGGGGGTTGGAATGTCTCCAGAGAAGGAGACTCCAGCACCTCTCTGGGCAGCCTGGCCCAGGGCTCCGGCACCCTCACAGGGAAACAGTTTCTCCTGACATTCCCATGGAACCTCCTCTGCTCCAGCTTGGACCTGTTGCCCCTTGTCCTGTCACTGGCCATCACTGAGAAGACCCTGAATCCATCCTGACACTTGCCCTTCACATAGATGTTAATGAGGTCACCCCTCAGTCTCCTCTTCTCCAAGCTAAAGAGCCCCAGCTCCCTCAGCCTGTCCTCAGAAGGAAGGTGTTCCACTCCCTTCACCATCCTTGTGGTCCTAGTAATCTTTGTGATCAGCACAGCATCTCTACTTGCTGAAGATGTGCCTGAAACATAACATGTTTACATGCCACAAACAAGAGTGCAAGTACCTGGGATGGTCCTCACCTACCTTGGGGTTTGGGTGTGAGGAGGCTGGCCACAGGCACGGGACACACAGGGCTGCAGACTTGGGTGCAGAGCCTGCAGCAGTGCTGATTTTCAGCCCTTGGATGCTTCTCCTTCCTGACCACTGGGTAAGCACAGCCACAGTTGTCTTGTCCTTCTAATCAGAGAACCTCTTCACTGAGTCTCCCAGACTCTCACAGGGACACAGAGGTTTCTCGAAGGCAACAGTCATTACTTTCCAGTAACACTCAAGCAGAAGACGTGTCCCACCAGCGTCCTTCATGTGCTCCAGCTGCCAGTTAGTCCATAGAGCATGGACCAGATGGAGTCCACGGGGAAGAAGCCAAACGTGTGATATGGATGTTGCATCCCCAGCACCGTTTGAATCCGCAGTAGGACCCCTACTGCAGTGCATCACTTCAAAATGCAGAGAAAATGTAGATAACAGCACTTCTGCTTGTGTTCCCAAACTCCAGCATCACCTCACGGTAAACAAATAGCATCACCTGCTCCTGTAAATCACAGAAGACACTTGGTTCATTACACCTACACGTGCAGCACCCAGTGCCCACTGCCTACACTTCCTCAGCTGTGCTTTCAGGGCAAAAGGAATGATTTTTGTCACATATTCAATAATGGAAGCTCCGTGTACCTGTCCAACCACACAAGACATTATTGTTCCTCTCATCTTTCCTGTGAAAAATCATCTGTCAAACAGGTGTATTGCAGTGTTCTTTGTGCAGTACTGGGTCACAGAGATGAAAGGGAAATTCTCTTCTCAGATACAGACTGGGACACCTAGCTGAAGTCTCATATACATCCTTGGAGCTTCGGTGCCAGATGGTAGGATAAACAAGGTGGGAACCTGCCAGCTCATTCTTCAGCACAGCTGTGTACTGCCCTAAGCAGAGAAACCAGGATCAGCCACCCCGTTTGCTGGGACAAGGGTCATAGTTGTGGTCTAGACAGCAGAGTCATTCTGGACTTACACTGTTGCAATCTGACAAAGATCCTCCTGTGGATCACTCATCTGAAGACAGCTAAGCTGGCTCAGAAAGGCCATTAAAGACACATTAAACTGAGTTTGGCTTGGACAATTTCATGTGTTCCAATGGAGCAATAAAAATATGTGTGCTCAGGCAGTTTACTTAAAAAAACTGAGCATCTGTGTGTTAAAAGTATTTGTAAACTGTGAGGAGGTAAGTGAAGGCTGTGGAGGTCTGTAAACCATGAGTGTTGTGCCAGGAGCTAAGGTACAGCAGAAAGAGCCGAGCTGTGCAAACACTGAGCCACACTCTGCACCTCCCAGCACTGAGAAGAAGGAAGGACACCAAGTGGCCATTCTCGGGTGAAACTCCTCAGCCTTCAGGCTGCAACTCAACCTCTAATTGTTGAAGACTAAGGAGGGAGTTTATGCAGAGATTGCTTTATGCTCAGATCTCGTTTTCCTATTGATTTTTAAAGGACTCAGGTCAAGCTCTGGCTGCTTGCTCCAGGGTTTCCTCTGTGAAACATCTGTGTTTGATCATTGCTGGGCAAAGAATAAAGAATTCATTTAGATAATGACAAAGAGAAGCAGTGAAGGGGGAGTGAGAAATAGGAACCAACAGAGTCTGTCCTTAAGCTACCTGTTGTTATCATTTAACATGCAGCCAGAATAAATAAATACAAAATACACCACTATAAATAAGTCCTGCCAGTAAGGGGCTGCAGTCTAATCATGAGAGCAGCAACGAGTAAGGGTTGAGTAGCAGGGCTGAGGTGGAGCCTCCGAGATGGCAGCTTGCTGCCAACCACGGTCCAGGGAGAACTGTGGTTTCTCTGCTGCAGAGGGTGTGGATCTTTCCCATAAAGTGCTGCCAGCTCTGTCTCACACCCAACCCCTCCTTTTGAAATGACAACTGATGTAAAAATGGAAGAGAAGTAAAGGGTAGAAGTTCTCTAAAGCAGAAGCTTATCTGGAAGCTGCCCTGGAGGTAAGAGCAGTGCCAAGCACTGGGTCTGGGCACACATCCTGGCCTTTCACAGTCTCCATTTGGTGTGTGCAGCCTCTGGGCCCTGGCTCAGCAAAGCATCGATGCAGAAAAGCTGTTATGGAGATATGTGACCCCCTCCCAGTGACTCTTGGTCCTCAAGCCCATACCCCAAAGTCTTACTGCCTGGCAGCAAGCTTTTAGTGCCCCCAAAAAGCTCCTCTGCCTCTCCTGGTACATGTCAGCCTTTCTTCTGGCCCACACTGCTGAAATGTGGGTGCTCTTTGCTGATGGCTGGGTGTCATGGGGTGTGAGGAGCTGAAACCCTTGGTTAGACACCCATGGTTGATAGACTTCCATAGCCCTGAGCGTGCAGCACAATACCAGCATGGAGACACTTTCTCTGTGAGGGTTAATTCCCCAGCTTCAGACCTGGCTCTGGGACAGACATAGGACCCGAGCACTGAGCAGTCACCAAGATCAGGGCTCTGATGTTCTTATTCACCCCCTTAATGTGTCTCACATTTGTCAGAACCTGTTCATGGAGAACGATGTCTCTTGTCAAGTGTTAATTATTAATAGATAAATTCAATAGAGAGTTTTAATAAAAGATAAGATTAACTGAGTTCATGTATTCCAAACATAGACACCATGAAAAAAAAAGGAAATAATTCTGTTCTGCTCTCTTCAAGCTGAAATTTCAGCTCTGTTTCTGAAAAGCAACAGAGAGCCTTTGAGCAAGAGGAGGATGCTGCATTTAGGGAAGTGCTAAATGCACTACACAGATGCTATGTTGTATCCCTGCTTTTACACTTGGAAGGAACAGGGATACACCCTGAGGAACAGGGATATCCCAGGTCTCAGCATCCACGGGCCCTGTAAGAAAGGAATTCACACCTGCAGAACTTCCACCACCGCTGACTCACGGGAGGAGCGTCAGACCCCTGCGAAGGGGAGCAGGACGGACAGGGGACACTGAAGGCAGTGGGCAGTCCCTGTGTGCTCTCCTACAGGCTGGGCTCACACACAGGGAAACTCTTCTGCTTCTGTTCCTAAGAGCTAAGTCTGGATCCCATTTATTTGTGTGTGCTGCCAGAGGGCTTTCTGTTTGAACCCTTCAACCACTGCCTGAGCCTGCTAACAACTTATCAGAAAGAAATCAGTAGAGTCCACTGCTCAAAGTGAAATACTGTAAACAGATCAGACAGATTTAATAGTCACTGCTTACACACACACACACACACACACACACTTTTTTTTTTTTTTCTCCTATAGTTACTCTTTTTATGCTGGAGAGCAATAGTAGCTTTTCCATTGCTGTACAGAGGAGCTCATTTTGTTCATTGGGTGTTCCTGGGCACTTCTCTTCCTGACCTGCAAAATCACATCTCAAGAACACATAAATTAATGTTACTAATAAAGTGACACAAAGACATTAAAACCCAAACAATTAATTTGCAGTGAATGGATGGTGCCTCTACTTTTACAGGTGGCACACAAAAAGTGGAAAGTAAATGTACTTGTTTTTCAAAGAAATGAGGGGAAAGTGCTTCACCTCCTTGCCCAGAGGATGCTGACGGTGGCATCGTGCTTCACCAAGCAGAGGTGTCTCTTGGCTCCTGCTGAGCTCCCACTCACTGCCTTATGTCTGGTGNTCCCAGCCTGAGCTCTGCACAGAGGGTTTCTCCCCTCTCTCCTCTATTTTTAAGGGACAGGGATTGTTCTCTAAGGAGTGAACAGGAACTATGCAAAGAATCGCCCAGGCTCGCTCACAGGATGTTTTTTCATTACTATCTAAGGAGAGGTCTCTGTTTTGTTGTCAGATAGTCAGATTTTCCATTTTTGGAGCCAAACCTTTTCAGTCTCAATCAACATTCCAATTGATCTGGCATTACTCATTTTCATGAAGTAGATACACCAGGATTATGGCCAAGTGTAAAACATGAATAAAGCTCTTTGGAGAATGAGCTGTTACGTGAAATGCTGCTGCCCACGTTCGGTGAGGAAATGTTCTTGCTGCCTGGGAAGTCCTGTCCGAGCATGATCACGTGTGGAACACAGCACTCCCCTGGGGCTCCCAGTCTGACAAACATGCCCCCACCCCCCAGCCCAAGTGCTTCACTAAGGAGGAAGAGGAGAAGTAAGGCCCCCAGGCTCAGGCTGATGGGCTGCCTGCTCCCACGGGGGATGCTCAGCAGTGGGGAGGGCTCAGTGTGTCCAGGCTGGTCTGGGATATCACAGCTTCCATCATCTCCCAGTTTGCTCTGGTGCCAGCCTTGGCAGTGCTCTGCCCTTCTCCATATTCTTTGGTTCTGACAGAAACTAGGGCAACAGGAGCTCCCAGGAGTTCTCCTCCAGAAGATGTAATGTGTTGTGACACCTACGGCGTGGCAGGGCAGCGTCACGCCCTACCCGCCCTGGGAGCTGCCAGTTCCCTTCGGCCTGTGATGATCTCTGTGTTCATCCACCCGCCCCAAACCCCAAGGTGTCTCCTCCGAGCTGCTCCACCGTGGGTGGAAGGTGACAGAAGCAATGCCAGGCTGCGGGGCCCAGGGCCCCAGACACGCTACCTGTGGCCCAGCACCCCCCTTGACATGGCCGCTGGGTTTGTAACTCGAGGAGTAGGCCGGGAACGAACGTTCGTCACCGGTACCTCATCCTCAGGAAGGTGCCGCCAACCCCGCTGAGCCCCGGCTCTTCCTCAGAGCGAGGGAGGATTAGGGAGACTCACTCAGCTCATTTAATGCTCTTGGAGCCGAGTCCCCGCGGGCTGTGGCAGCCGGGGAGCGCAGGGTGCACCCGCAGCTGCCACGGGGACAGCCTGCGAGGCGGCAGCATGACACGTTTCTGAGCCAGATGGTGCTTCGCTGCGGGCTGCACGGGCCACGCTGCAGGTCAAGGATCACTCCGGCACGCCAGGGCTGGGGAGAGGAACCCTGGGAAGAGCCTTGCACACTCCCTGGGGATTGATCCTGGCTGCCCTGGGACCGTGCTCCGGCTCTGGGTGTGGGGTGGGGTGAGCCCGCAGCCCCCACAGCCCCTGCCGACAGCCCGCACCCTGGCTGAGCTCCAGCGCTTGGGGGGGGGATGTGTGTCAAAGCCATCACAGAGCCATTCCTACTAAACCAGAGACAAGGGCACTGCTCTCTCCAGCTGAGGGTCTTTTTCCTTGTATCTGAGGCACAAATCCTTCCTGGGGAGGGGGGAGGCCCTGGCACAGGGTGCCCAGAGAAGCTGGGGCTGCTCCTGGATCCCTGGCAGGGTTCAAGGACGGGTTGGATGGGGCTTGGGGCACCCTGAGGGGCTAGGGGTGCCCCAGGCAGGGGGCACTGGGGGGCTGAAGGCCCTACACACCCTAATCAGTCTGGGGTTCTGTGGCCCTGGGTTGCTTTTGAAGCTGTGCAGATGCAATCAGCGACCCCTCACCACCCAGAGCTGGTACATTGGCTGTGTGTTCATGGGCAGGAACCCCCCCATGGAGGCTGTCCTAAGGGTCATATGGTTTAAATCAGGCCCCTTGTGCTCTGATGGACACAGAGCTTGGGCATCCCTGCAGAAGGGACAAACATGTTTGTTCTCAGCAGAGCCATGACAAGCGTTATTGTCTGATGCCTCCGTGTTCTTCATCCAGGGATTATTGATTCTGATTCTGAACTAACAAAAATCAAGAAGATCCAATGTAGAAGTAGACCCACTAATTGACCCACTACTCATTTACCACAGAGAAGTCGACATCTCTGACGATGGCTTAAAAAGTCAATGTAGGAAGATTTCTAGGAGGAATTGTAGATAAAGATTAAAAGCTCTTAAAAATGAGTCTGCTAAGAGACAACAAGACAGGAGACCTCAACATCCAGCCAGACTCCCTTGTCCTCCAGACAGAAATGGCTCCCCAAAAGATTTGGTTGGCTGATTTCTTGTTTGCTCAGGGCTGCTCTGAATCCACATCTCATGAATATTTTGTGATTTACTGGGACATTTTTGTAAATCAGTTTTAGCCAAGTGGAGAATATTTCCACAGAACCTATTCTGAACTTGCAAATGCAAGTGTTCATGCTGGAAGCCTCATTAGAAGAATTACAAGTAATATGCCATTAATGTGTCCAACAAAAAGAAATTAATTCTGAAGATGAACTACAAATGAACTTCAGACCAAGCATTGTCTGCAGGAATTACTTTGTGATGAACCAAAGAGTGACTATGGGCAATTTGTGACAAGAAAATGAGGCAGAATGTATTGAATAAATTACTTGTGGCTTTGCTGTGGTGGTGGTAGAGAGGGTTGGGCTGAGTGTACCATGAGGACTTTTGCTGTAGAAATAAGCTCCCTCTTTTCATGTCTTGACCTGGCATTTTCAGTGGCATCTGCTTCATTCTTCACAATGGTAAGGATTGGACAGAGATGGATGGGGGAAAGAACCAGATCAGGTGAAAATCAGCTGGCAAAAGGGAAGATGATTCACCAAAAAGTGAGCTCGAGCAGTGTGTCCCTTGCCCGGCTGTGGTGGGACAGGCACTGCCCTGCTCTCCTGGCTGCCCCAGCCCGTGTGGTGCCCACAGGTTTGGGCTGACACCTGCTCCTCACCCAGAGACCACACACCAGAAGGGTCTACATATTCACTGCTTTGCTGTAGGAACAGCTAAGGGACTTTTTGCTGAAATATTTCAAAACTAAGACTACATGTGTGCATGGCTCCTATAGAGAACGGAGGGGTACTGAAGCAGTCATCTCTGGTGGCTTCCAGCATTCTGCTCTCCACGGCCCCTGTCCTGCTGCTTGGACATGGCTGGCCAGGCACACACACACAGCCTGCTCGGTCACACTCCCCAGGGCCCTTCTGTCCCTCTTGATGTTAAAACCACCACATCTGCCACGGACTGTGCTCACGAGACGGCTCTGCTGCCCCGACTGCAGAGCTTTCTGTGGGAGGAAGGGTGGCATCCCAACCCTGGGGTGCTGCGGCAACAGAGGGCAGGTTGCCCCATGTCAGGTGAAAATGGATGTGACGCTTCAGAGAGGACCTTTATTTACCATTTTATTTAACATTTTAGGTGTTCCCCTGCATTTCTTGCCTGGCTCCCTAGGTGGCAGGTGCTACCGTACTTAATGGGCTTAAAGCAATCAGCAGCTTCTTAATAACCTGGGTGGGCTTCTTGAGTCTAACTTAAGGGTTTAAGGGTTGAGTATGAGCACAGGGCTAGACTTAGTCCCCGAACCCCCTGAGAGGAGTGCATCACTGCCGGCACTCCCATCCCCTTGGGGGGACTCCCCGAGCCCCGGTACGGGTGGCAGAGCCCGGTCCGTGGCTGCGTGTGAGCCTGCGGGCTGGGCGCTGCTGAGCCCGGGGGGCGTCTGTGTGCCCATCCCCAGGCACCCAAGGAGCTCCTGGACACACACAGGACCATTTCACACGGCTGCCAAGTTTACTCTTCGGTATCTGGGGTGTCATCACGCAGTGAAGAGGTCACCAGGCATTGTCCTTCTAATCAGAGAGAAGATCTTGTTGTTCAGCGAGGGAAATGGTGAGTAACAGATGTCGTTCGAGTTAGCGGGGCACTGCCTGTCTCAGCAGAGTTCTCCAGCCCACAAGTAGTTGTGTGGTCTCGGTAAGATGCGCTTTGCATACGAGCATCAGTCCAGATTCTGTTTCCCCAGGACTTGTAGAAAACCTGTACTGGTGAAATGCAGGACAAAGCCAATAAACAGCTCTTGACAGCTCAGGGGGCATTGCCAGGGTTGGTAGGAAGAGCCCACCTTGGTGACCATCTCAGCAGCGTAACTCAGGCACCACTGAGCAGTATCTCCGGGCTGGACCCACGGATGTACACTCAATGCCTTCAAGTGATGGAGGAGCACAGGGACGTGTGTAGCGGGGCTGGGACTTCCTCTGCATCAACTGTCTGGTTTTTGACTGCAGACTGTCTCCCTGTGCTGTCTCCTGTCACACAGCATCACACAGATGTATCTGTGACCTTCAAAGATGTCACATCAGCAAAGAATAAGGTTCAGTTTAAAAAAAACAAACGTAGTAGTTTCCGATCTGGGGTAAATCAGTGCAGCTTCAGTAGACTCAGCAGCGAGACGCTGATTTACAGACACCGAGGAGCTTGTCCTATGATTACAAATAGTTTAAGTGAATTGTTACTGCTGGGCCAGCTCAGGGATCTGATGCTTACACAAGAGAAAGCCCGTGATGCTGAAAAGCAGAGGAAATCGTAACCAGCAGTTAGACCACAGGGAAATCTGAAGTGGCTGAGGACGTTGGCTCTTTCAACCTTCCTGCTTTGCCACAAAAAAGACTCAACCTGCATTGTTCTGACTGCAAAGATAACCTGGGATTTCTGAACCAGCACATCTCAGCCAAGCCCCAGCTCACATGGTCCCGAGTAGGAGCCGTGCTCCGGCTCTCTTGGAGGGATTCAGAGCTGGGAGCGGCTGCTGCTCTCCTCCTCGCTGGGAAACGCTTGGGAAATCACCATTTAACACTAGTTTAACATCATGGACTCTCCTAATTTATGGGTGTTTCTTATCTTGAGTTTACTTAGCACTAAGACTACCAAGATAAAGTCATCCATTATACCTCAGTTTTTTATTAGCTCCTAATCTAAATCTGACAAAGGCAATGGGAGATGGCTTCAAGCAGCCAAGTGCGCTGAGCCGCAGCATGAGGCTCGGTGCCCCCTGCACCACGGGGCCCAGGGGTGCTTCTCCCTCAGGTTCTGGATTAAACACACAGAAGAGCTTTAAGGCTTTAGAATAAACCAGACAGGTGATAGTTGGGCAAATGGAGACACTGGTGAGCCAAGAGCCTCTTCCCACCCAGCTGGCCAGGAGTCCCTCAGCGTGGTGACAAGGTCACAACATTCACTAATGCTCTGTCTGTATTCCCACAGGGAGCCCACGGGCTCTGCCCCTCAGGAACACCACAGCAATCCCCCAACCCCATGTGGGGGAGAAAATGCCCCCACAACATCCAATACTTGTCCCCAAAACAGATGGCCATGTTTCACACCAGGCAGGGTTTCAGTTTTGATCTGTTAACCCCGCCCCAGAAGTGATAAAACATCAGACATTAACTCAATTGCCCTGAAGAGGAGCTGGGAAGCTTTAGAATGAGTATTTGCTGCTGTTACACGTGTTACTCTCAGGGACTTAAATGTCACAGCCAGTAAAACACATCAGCTGTTGGACTGTCAGCAGGGATCATGGCTAGCATGAGGGGTTGTGGCTAGCATGAAGGATCATGGCTAACATGAGGGGTCGTGGCTAGCATGAGGTGTCATGGCTAGCATGAGGGGTCGTGGCTAGCATGAGGGGTCATGGCTAGAATGAGGGGTTGTGGCTAGCATGAGGGGTCGTGGCTAGCATGAGGGGTCATGGCTTGCGGGGCCCTGGGCTTTGGCTTCATAGCCCCATGTTCGGGCCAAAGTGAACCTGGACATCAGGGATGCTGTTGAGCTTGGAAGGAGTCCCTGGCAGGTCACTGGGCAGGTGACCTCTGTGCTACCAGTCTCATGGAGCTCTGGGTCCTTCCTTTTTTTCATTTAACCAACCTCTTTCCCTTACTTTGATTGAGACTTTTGGATCATACGTGACCCCACATGTTTATTTCAGTTTAATTAAGAGCAGCAGCATCCTTTGAAATCTGTGGGTTAAAGGCAGCCTATAACTGCAGCCAACTGAATTCCAAGAGGAGTTGGGGAAGGGAAGAGAAGTTCCAACCCCTGTACTTGCATTTGAAGGAAATTTGAGGAATCTGGGGCCCGTGTATGCTGAGGGAGGTGCTTAGCTCTCAGCATTTACTTCTTTATTCAGGCCAAAACAACACTGGAGGTGCCCTTCATCTTCGAGATCTTTTGCCTCTATTTTTGGCCTCAGTCTTACAAGTGTGTGCCTGTGACTCCAGTGACTAGCTCGGGAGTGAGTGGGTATGGATCCACACAGACACAGGGGTTTATGTCTAGCTCAGTTTTAGAAATGGAGCGTTGCCAGCGCTGCCCACGCCCGCGCACACACGGCCACCCGCGTACGCAGTGCCGTGGGGATCACGGGCGGAAAACAAAACACATTCCCGGGGACGACGGGGACCGTTCACCTCCGTTCCAGAGCAAGATGAACAGAGATGTTTGTCATCTGAGTGGCCAGCTGAGAAATTCCCAAGTGAGTAAACTCTGGGTGAAAATTGCTGGTTTTCCCAGTGTCTGTTTTGCTCTCGGTAGAGGTTTGTTCATGGGATTTTTCAGAGCCATCCAGTGCACTGAATCCACACATTTATATGGAATGGTCTGGGACAACACATTAAACATCAGCCATTCATACGTTAAATGGAATTAACTCAGTGTGGGTCCCTGTGATTCCTCTGTCAGAACCCTTTTGGGGTGGGATTCTGGGAGCCTGGGAAGCCTGAGCAGACCCACACACCAAGGTCCTTGGAGCAGCTGCCTCAGCCTTGTGCTGCCTCTTGTCTGCAGACGAGGACACTGATATCCCCATGATTTATCTACCGGGGAAGTGAGGTTCTCGCCGGGTTGCAGAATGCATCTGGACCAGCCTAACGAGCACATTCTTCACCAGCAGAGAGGATGTGGAGGGCTTGCAAATATTTTAGACATGATTCACAGAGCCAGAAGGTCTTGTTTACTGATATGCTATTTATACCTAGCTCAATTAAACTTCTTTGGAGGAAAAAAAAAGATGCCAACACAGGCGGTGCTGCTGGAAGTGAGTAACTCCTCATTAAAAAGGATAGAAAAACACCATTAAGAATTTTGATACAGTCTCTTGGTGATATTTATACCCTACTCTTTGTCCCACTGCATCAAGTACTGTCTGTGGTGCAGTCCTGGCAGAAGATGAGATCAGCCTGAGATTCACTGTGTCTTGATGCTGCATCCTCAGAGATGAGCATGGCACCCTCAAAGCCCAACCTTCCCCCTGCCAGAGGTCTGCTGCCAGCAGCACAAGCTCTGGGGTCCACCAGACACCTGGGGTGAGTCTGGGAGCTCTGGACAACCCAAGGTAGGGACAGACCTGGATGAGCTCCTGCAGACGAAGCCCTGTGGCTCCCTCCTGGCAGCACTGCAGGAGTGTTTTGGCGTGGTCCAGCGATGTGTTGGCACCCTGTAGAAAAATAATTACTAATTCTCAGCACTCAGGAGTGGCAAAGCCTTGGGGGATGGAGATGGAGTGGCATGAGCTGCGAGATGCATGGCAAAGGCATGAAGAAGAAGAGACTCTGCTGAGGCCAGGGTGCTTCTGGCAGGTCCCTGAGCTGGGAGAGAGGCTCATCGCCCGGGGTCCCATTCCTTGTGTTAACCACAGGGAAGAGAGAGCTCAGCCTGTTTCAAGGAGGAAGCTAAAGAATAATTCACACCATTTGTATCTCAGTTCCTTGGCAATCCACGTCCTTCAGACACCGAGGCTGTGTGAAGCTCCATGTTCTGCCAAGTGCTCCTTCCTGCAGCACAATTACACACCTTGTCCAGAACTCTCTTTTGCACATGTCAACTTCCCAGCACATGACCCTGCCCAAGCCTTAGCTGGTGGGTGTGTGTGCAAGGAGAAGTGACCCCTCTGGAGTGGATGTGGGGCCAGTCCTTACGCAACCCCTTGGGCGAGCGGAAGGAGCGGGTGAGGTGAGCGCAAGGACCAGCAGCCTCAACATAAAATATTGAGATGTAAATCACTGGTGGAAAGTAAACACAGCAACCTTTACATAACACTTTAAAGTGATGTACCCATTAAATAATAAAGGGGTTTTTTTTTCCTCTTAATACACTATTAATAAATTTCAAACCATCGTATCTTTAAAAAAATGCACTTCAGTCGAGTGGAAAGCAGACTAATGTGGATTTAGGAAGAGGTTGGGTGTGCAACAAATTATAAATCCTTTCCACTTTATCAGCATTACAGAGTACTATTAATTTTAAAAATAGCTTTTGAAAGCACACATGGCATACCATAATGGAGATGGCCGCGTTTCAATGCATCATCCCGATGACTCTTTCCACAGCAATGAGCTCTGCAGAGGCACCAAGCTCTGGTGTGCAAACATGGTGTGTACCATGCTCCAGCTGAGAGGTAAAACCAGCAGGTTTGAACTTTGATTCCTGCACTCCCAGGACCTCCGAGCGCTCTCTGTGCTCATCGAAGGCCGGGTGCTCCCTCTCACGGTGCAGCTCTCGAGGGAGCACCACCCCGACCCCACAACGTGCCAGCATTCATCTTCCCTGTAGAAAGCTGGAACCAGAGCACTAACACGGGTTTTGCATGATTAAAAATAAAGATGTTAATGGAAGATGCCGATGTAACTGAGTAGCTCATCCATCTATAAAAGCTCTCAGTGCTAATTGACATGGGCGTCCTTAGCGTGGTGCGCTGGGCCTGAGTGATGGAGGAGGTAGTTGCCATAGCAAGGACTGGGTTTATTGACTGCTTAAAGGAAAGAGACACATAAAACCATAACTGAGGCCAGAAAATTAATTAGAAAAATCCCTGAGTGGCTCTAACGAAGGCTCAGGCCTGCTTGCTGGGTTTTTTTCCTTTTCCTTAGACTACACATCTCTCTACTCCTCATAAAACACCAATTACACCTCTGACAGCCCTCAGCCACCTGCTACGGCAGCCCCCATCACTCGGGCACGGCTCTGGGGGGGCAGGAAAGGCTCCAGGCCCCCAGAGCCAACATCCCTGGGGTGTCCCTCAGCTCTGAAGGTGCCCTGGGTGAGCAGCAGCCACCAGTCCCTTTGCTCATCTTGTGGTCTGGCCCAACCAGAACCATCCTGCCTCTGCTGGTTCCTTTTCTCTTTTCTTTTCTTCTTTTCTTCTTTTCTTTTCTTTTCTTTTCTCTTCTTTTCCCTTTTCTCTTCTCTTCTCTTCTCTTCTTTTCCCTTTTCTCTTCTCTTCTCTTCTCTTCTTTTCCCTTTTCTCTTCTCTTCTCTTCTCTTCTTTTCCCTTTTCTCTTCTCTTCTCTTCTCTTCTTTTCCCTTTTCTCTTCTCTTCTCTTCTCTTCTTTTCCCTTTTCTCTTCTCTTCTCTTCTCTTCTTTTCCCTTTTCTCTTCTCTTCTCTTCTCTTCTTTTCCCTTTTCTCTTCTCTTCTCTTCTCTTCTCTCCTCTTCCTTGAGGCTGTTGTAGAGAAGTGTCATTTTCAGATTTGCTTCTCCCCCTCAAAGCCACCCCATGCCCAAGGAAGGCGTCTTTCCCTGTGACACCTCGAGAGAGTTACAGCCCCATAAATCAAACCAGGAGGCAGCATCCGAGTGGGAGACGAACGAGCTGGCAGCTCTTAAGGAGTAACAACGAGGTAATAAACAAGATTAACAGAGAACTAATGGAGGGATGGAGACAGACACGGGGAATGTCCGTGTGCTGCCGGGGGGCTGCGTGCCAGGCGTTTGGCAGCGCGCTTGAGCCAGGAGTAGGTAAGTTGAACCTCCTAAATCACAGCCGTAAATCCCACACTGGGTGAGCAGAACATGAATGATCTGCTCTGAAATGAACGGGGCAGAGAGGGGGAATTCTCTGCCTATGATGAAAGGAGCTGCTAACCTCAGCAGCTCCCTTTGACAGAGCCAGCCTTGGCAGGCACTTCAGCTGCCAGGAGATGCGGTGGGTGGGCACCAGCCATCACCCAGCTTCATCGAGCTGCCCCCCAAAGAAGTCTGTGAGCTCACGGTGCCGCTGAAGGGGCTCCCATAGCTGGGAAAAAAAGAGGATATTTCTACTGGCAAGTAGACTCCGACTTACAGACCAAGACCAAAAGGAGGTGAAAGTGGCTGGTGCCTTCCCAATGCTGGAGCAGACCCCTGTCAAATCTCCCACCCCCCCAGGTGCTTTACATTAGTTTTACATTACTTAAAGGAAGGAGTTTGTTGATTAATTATCAGGCTTATTAACTAACAAGTACAAAAGCCTCTCTCCAAAGGACCAGAGACTTCTCTGGCTCTGGCACAAAGCTTGAGCATCACGGCTGGGATGCAGAATTCCCTGATACTGGAAGCAGGTTTTGTGGAGCTCCTTGTCCTGAGGTGGATTTGGACAATACCTGGGTAAGGGAAGGATGGTGTCTGCTGCTCTGTGAGCTGATACCCTTGGGAAAGGAGCCAGGCTTCTGAGCTGACACACTCGGTCAGCGTCCAGCGGTGTCCTCTCCACATGGTCAGGCTGTGTTGGTGGCTCCAGAAGGACCTGCCTTCAAACCCAACGGGAGGGACATCTGCCTACCCAGCAGCATCCCAGCCTGGGGAACAGAAGAGGACACCTCGCTGGGGAACACCCGTAGTGTCTCTGCGTGAGATCTGGAGCGCGGCCGCAGCCTGAGCCACCAGCACAGCGGCCGCCATCGGCCGCGGGGCACTGGAGGGGGACGCAGAGCCCGTCACCCAGCAGCCACCGGCATCGAAAGCCCCGTCACGAGGCAGGGTCATCCCGTGGAGCTGGCCTCACACCTCAGGCACGCGAGCTCGTGGGTGGACCGCGATCCCGCGGCGGGCTCTGGCGTGTCTTCGCGCTAATACTGGGAACGATGACATTGCCCGAAGCAGCCGGACGGCCCAGGGATGCCTCTCGTCTCGAAGTGCTGCGCAGTGCCAACAAGCAAGAGGCTTTGATAAACTGCAGCTCAACTGTGGGGAAATAAATGCTTTCTTTTCAACCCACAGTTGCTTTTTGAACTTGTGAGCAACCAGCTAAGCTCGCTGGATTTAGCAGGGCCCAACAGTGTTTTTCTGTTGAAACACCAGATGATAAACACCATTTTTCTTGTGTTCCTGCAGAAACGAGACAGCCTGGGGTAACATAAAATTTTCTCTTACCAACAAAGGCACTTTTCTTCTTTTAGGGGCTGATTAATATTTATTACTATAGTAAATGGCAACTTAAATACACACTAGCAGTTCTGCAGTATATCATTAATTCAGGAGAACAGGACACCTACTATCAGACTACAACAGGCCTTTCTCCAGTGAGTAGCAGCAGTGGTGTGGTGACCTGTTGAAAGGAATCACTGAGGCATCGTGATGCTGATTTGAATGGCACCACATCACCACGTAGAAGCAGACCTGCCCCAAGGGTACACAGGATTACAGGGGTGACTGATGAGGGAGGCATCTCCGGTAGTGTGCTGTGAGGGACAACAAAAACAGTAAGGAAGTAGGAAAACAGCCACAACTTGAAGATAAAATTGAGTTCTTTTCCTTGGAAAGGATATCGAGAGAAGTTCTTGATCCCTCGCCTGCCTTGGGGTGCAGGGCTGAGTTTGGTGGGGCTGGTGGGCATCGCTGTGCATTTCCTAAGAGCTACTCCTAAACTCTTCCAAAAGTCAGTTTGAAATTGGAGCTGAGAGAGAGACTTTTGGGGCTGGTTTTCTCCTCAGAAAGTACTTTGCAGAGGAGGATTCTTTGTTTTCAAGCACGTTTCTTTTTGAGATCCCTGAGTTGTTTTCAGAAATGACGTTGGGAAGCAGGAAGAGGTCTCTTAGTGTCAAAATGAAAAACTGTTTAATCAGTAAAGCCACATACCAGACTGTAGAGCAGCATCAGTTCTTAGGTCTACTTTGTCAATGGCTCCGTTTTCTGACTACAGTGATCTGCAAAATTACTTCTATTACTGCTGTTTCCTTGTGCTCCCAGGGTTTCTTGCTCTGGCAGTAAAGGTCTGAACACTGTAACACCTCAGTGCTGTATCACCTCGGTGCTCACATAATGACCACTCACACAGCATGACACAGAGAGGGGGACACAGACAATTGAATCAGGGTGGGAACAGAAGACCACTGCTTCAGTCCTGGGTACTTGCCATGGAACCTGGGTGGCTGGACCTGTAGGTCTCTGCCATTCATGGGCTGAAAGGTGTAGAGCCCTGTGCCAAACCTCTCCTGCTCTGGGATGGCTTGGCTGTGGCTCAGGCACCACAACTAGCTCCCATGGGCGTGATGTCCAATGGCTGGGCTTTGTCTGCCCCAACACCCTCATCATCCCCATCACCTCCAGACCTGTCTCTCTGGCCTTCACAGCCACACACATCAGATGAAGTCAGCCTGTCACCCTGGCACGTCCTTTCTGGGACATCTCAGTTTCTTTCTGTGCACCCACGGCTTTCTCAAGAGCTTTGGCTCATCTAGATTTGATTTCTCCCTTCCCAGATCTGACTTCCCACCAGGTGGGACAAGGCCACTCCATCCTTGACAGTGTGGCCAGATGGGCAAAGGATGCAGCTGGGCTGACAGTGTGGCATACAGGGTGCTTCCACCTCAAGTTTTGGAACCACACTCCTCACTGGGATAAACCACCACCCTCCTCCTCGCTGGGTAATGTGGCAGCGTGGCCAAGGCAAAAGTAAAGAAAATCCTTGATTCAAAATAAAAGGGCAACAAGGATGAATCATGCTCTCCACCAACGCTACGTGTCCTTCCTTACCTCGTAGGCAGGCGTACAGAATTTGGAGCCCCAGACTGACAGACGATTTTAAGAGCTTTACTCATGACAAATAATCTTTTGATGATGAAACTTACCACGTAAAGCTCTGGAAGAAAGACCTTGGGTGAATATAGCCAAATTAGGAAACCCCCATCGTAACAGCCGCGCTCACAACCACACGTATTGCTGGTTTATTTTTTAATCTACATTACTGCATCTATTTTTGACTACAAATGAGATGACTCATCTGATCACGACCAGTGAAAAAAACCCCATAGTATATTGCCACAAAATATTTCTTAGAGTTGATGGAGTTTTGGTTTGTTCTTTCCACTGCAATCATGGGTCTCCTGCAATCAACCTCGGGCAAAATCTGCACAGGCAGGAATTTAGCTGCTTTTCTTCAATAAATCAGGGGAAAGGAGCTGCCTGGGTTTCATTGTCATTTCTCTGCCTTTTCAATTAGTTCCTTCCATTTATTTGTCTGTCCATTTCCTTTGTGTCTCTCTGATTGAGACAAAACTTTCTTCAAGAGTATCTGAACCAAAGCTGAGGTTTTACTACTCCGCTCATGGGAGAGGGGTGAAAACTTAACCAAAAGCAGCTGCCGAGCAGCATTTTCTACTTCATTTATCCCTTTTTGTTCGTACAAAAGAGCAAAATTGAGAAATAGCCAAGAATGCAATACCACAAATTCTCCCTCTTGAACACACAGCATAGTTTGTAGTAATCCCTTTGACCGTCGCGTCAGCTCCGATCCGCAGGCACAAACTCTGCTCGCAACGAGGCGAATGACTTCCCGGCTCACGCGGACGCCCGAACCACCGCGCCGCGGTGGTCCTCCCCCACCCCACCGGTGCTGACGGGGACTTCAGCTGGTCCGTGGCATCATAAATATGTCCCGTTGTTGGCCATTTCCCACGTCTCGGGGCTAAACTTTCGCTCTCATCAGTCAAGGAGGAGGTCAAGCAGCTCCCCCGAGCTGGCAGGCCAGCGTGGCTCTGCGAGGCGCAGGTTAGCCGCCACCTCCTCCGCGTCGCACCGCAAAGCCGTCTCCAGCCCCAAGGTCACATTCCCCGTGCGCAGCGATGTCTTTCGTGCCTTCAGAGCAAAGCCGGCAGCGTCAGCTCCAGGCAGGAGCGTGGCCCTTTCCCCAGCGTGGGATTGTGGAGGAAATGATCTTAGGGTGATCGTTCTGCTCCCCAGCACTCTGCTCCCAGCTAGTCCACTCCCTGCACTGGTGGACCCAGGGGTCTCCAAAGCCCCCTCAGCACAGCACAGCCCCATTCCAGTACCAGGCAGCCTGAAGCCGACCTCGCTCAGCATCACCTCCCCCCTCCCTCAGGACTCATCCCCTTCCTCTGCTAAGCCAGAGCAGGGAGAGAGCTTGGGATTGGAGCTGGGTGCTCCGCCTGGAGAGGATCTTGTGGCTCAGGGAACGATCTCCCTTCAGCCCCTATGGCTGATGTAAGTTACATGCCTGTATGTCTCCATGTACACGATGACAGCGCCTGTGGTGGGACCAGTCAGGCTGCTGGTGTCCAGACAGGCCTCCCACTCCCACAGGGACAGGCAAGAGTGTGAGGGTTTGTGCCCACCATTATAGCAGATCCCAGGCCTGGCACTAAGGACTGCACCACACACATGTAACCTGGCTCAGCCAGGGCTGGCTCCTGGCACGCAGCAGGGAGTGGTGCCACAACCCGGGCTGGCACACATGGGGTGGGGAAGGACGGGACAGGGAAGCTGATCCCGTAAATCATCATCCAGCTGCAACAACCCAGGAGCTCATCTTGATTCAGACAGCGCCTTTCTGGCCTCAGAACCTGATGGGCTCCTCTCCCTCTTCATCCTCCTCTTCCCCCCACAGTGGGTCTCAGCTGCATGACAAGAACAGGGCCTGCTGAGCAGCTCCTCCATGCTGAGAGGAATGTCCAGAGAGCTCGTGGGGTTTGGGAAGGGGCAGGGAGGCCGTAGCCTTCGTTCTCCGCTTTCAAAAGGCAGAACTGGGAAGCAGCTTGTCCATTCTTCAGAGGAGAAACAGTATGAGTGGCAGGAATATAAATGAGGAATATAACCACAAACACAACGGAGTGACCTTCCAGAGGCTGACTTAGAAAGGACAGAAGGACCTGAGGAATGGACATTGGCTGAAGATGTTTTAAATCACAGTGAATGATGTGCTAGGGGGGACAGCCCTCAGTGGATGACCTAACATGTCTTTTCCTCCTCTGTTCTCGGTGACTCCACTAAACTCATGACCTTGCAGACCAGTAAAGATGAGCCCAAAGGAGACAGGAAGTCTGGCCTCACCATCAGCATCTTCTCAGAAGCAGCACAGAGCTCGGTAGAGGAACGACTGCTAAAGCCAACCTCTGACAGCCAGTATATCAACTGGTTTTAGTCTGTGTAAAAGGCTTCAGTCCAGTCTGGTGGCAGCCCTGCAGGGACAGTTCTGTCCCAATAAAGGCTGATGGTGAATCAATAGGAAGCTGAAGTCTCTGCTTCTCATTAATGAGCATCTTTCCCATTGTCCATTTCTCTGCAGTTTATGGGGAATGCCTCCTGCGGAGATCGGGCAGTGTTTACTCATCGGCTGATTTTGTCTCTTCCTAGCAAAGAGCTAAGTATAGCACAGACTCGTGCTTCAGAGGCCATCAGTGACTACCGGCCCTGGCATCCTTCCCAAGGCACATTGGGTGGATGGGTCCTCCACAGAGCTGCCTCCAACCTCCCTTCACCTTGTCCTGACCGCGTCCTGCTCTGTGTTGCAACCTGCAGTGGTGCCAGGGCAGATCCCATCTTCCAAGGCAGCACCTAGAGCTGATCATCCCTGCCCAGGGCCAAGTGGTTCAGAAACCCCGAAGGGAGCCCAGTCACCATGCAGCAGCGCCGGGTCCCACTCTGAGAGCAGCCCCTGGTGTGCTCTGCTTCTCCAGGGCTTCCCCAACGCCCGGAGTGACCCACCCTTGATACGACTTCTCGCTCTGGCTACACAGAGCTGTCACATGTCACGACTGACTTGTGTTGTCATCAATTACAGCAACTCCAGATGTAGTTTACTGTAAATATAAGCATTGAGGCGCTTTTAAAGTCTTATTCTCATCTTGGTTTTATTAACTTCCAATATCAAGAAATCACAGAGCCCAATTACACGCCACGTCAAGCATTGTTTCCGTGCTGATGAAAAGCCTTCTCCACCCTGGCACCCGGCGCCACTGCTGCATACCTACAGCTGCTATTTAAAACCCAAACCAAGAAACAAGAAGAGAACAAAACCAAACCAGCACTTTCACATGTCACGTCTCCCTGCAATGTGGATTTGCCATCCATGGATGGTGAGCACAGGGGCAGTGGGGGGACTGACCACAGCAGTCCCTGGGTCCAAGCAGCCATGGGACGGTGCCACCGCTCCCTGCCACGTCCTGGCCTGTCACCCCATGCCTCGTGGCTCCCTGAAATCCCTTTTCCAAGTTCTTTCCTACTGCCCAGGTTGCCAGGTGCATGTGTTTGTTGGGAAAGTGAGGTAATGTCACCCCGCGGCCATTTCAAACGTTCCCTGTGGCTGCCAAGCCCGTCACGGCTCGGCTTTGAAAAACAATATCCCTGCCTGATCCCCCTGTTCGCTCCCAAAATGCCTTTGGAAGGTCAGCTTCAAACGCCCTCCCCAGAGGGACTTCATGTCTCCATGATTTCTCTTCTGCCGTTGCTTTTTAACCCAGATTTTTTGAGGATGTCGAAATACCTCTTCTAAAAAAAGCCGACATTGGCTCTGTGTGTGTATCCGCTCTTGGGGACCAGCAGCCCCTGAAGCCTTCGTCCCTGTTCACTGTACCTGGCCAGCATCACCTGCACGGTGCCATCCCATTGTTGCCCTCAAACAGAGAGGATCCCCGCTCCCTGGGAAGCATCGTCTGCTCCGTCCCGTGCCACAGAGGTGCCCAGCATTGCCCAGGGCTGCAGAGGGGAGCCACAAAGCCCTCTCCTTCCTCGGCAGGCTGAGGAACTGTGCAAGAGCCGGTCAGGGAGCGTGACGGAGCAGATGATGGGAAAAACCTGCCCCATGCTCCCGGTCTCTTCCCAGCGAGGCACCAGCCTTTGCCACTCGTCCTCTTTTCCATGCGAGTGCTGCAGGTGGCATTCCCTCATTTCAGGAAAGGGTGCCCAGTGCTGGGGCAAAGTGCAGTGTGTGAGCTCTAGGACACCCTGCCAGGGTCACACGTGGGGGCAGGAGGGCCAGAGGGACATAATTAACCCCGGAGCACCCTCAGAGGCTGCGTGCAGGTAAGAATGAGCTGGGGCGTTTGCTTCCCTTCTCCCAGGGAAGGTGGGCAGGGGAGCAGAGAAGCAGGTCCCAGCGTGCGACATGCGACATCGAGGCGAGCGGTGAGGTTTGCAAAGCGGCAGATCTGTCCCGTGTCCCCCACCGCCGGGACGGCACCTTCGCGGCCCAGGTCACAGGGGGGTGAGGGACCATGGCAGGGGACAGCGGGGAGCGGGGCAGGGGCTGGGCTGGGCAGGTGGGGCCGGGGGCTGCACCGGGCACTCGCTGCGACGGGACATCCCGACCAGCCTGTCGCGACAAGCGGCGCCAGCACGTGGCCGTACGGTCCGGGAAACCCCGCTCGCTCTGCGCGCCGTGGGACAGCCCCGCACGGCCCGGCACGGCACGGCCCGGCACGGCACGGCCTCGGGACCCCGCACGGCACCGCACCGTCCCGCACCGTCCCGCACCGCTCCTTGGGTGCCGCGGGGGTGGGGGGGCGGTGCTCCGCGCGCTCTGCCCCGCCCCGCCCCTCGCCATTGGACAGCAAAGTTTGCGGCCGGCGGCGGATTGGCTGAGGGCAGCCGC